>JAQFZH010001631.1:0-20179 GCA_034695485.1 Entomobrya nivalis
ATGTCATTGACGTCCTATCTGAGGACGAGACTGATAAATGGTTTATTGAGCAAGAGGGTCGCCCTGAGTCAAACCCCCGGTGTCAATTCTACAGCTACTTCACATTGTTTTCTGAACAGAGCAATGGCCAGTTATACTAGTGGGGATACCAGCAAACTTGTCGTGGAACATGATCCCGGAAAGAATAAGTTTTTCATCAAACTTGGTGAAGGTGATGTGATGGCACTGATGACAGTGTTTCAAAACAGAATTTACTTGAATAATTGAGCACTTAACTCACCTTGTCTTATCTTATTTATAGCCGAAGCGAAATTAGAGTATACAGAGGAAAAAGGGAAGACTGGAGCAAAGGTTCTTAACATGTGGCATACGGAAGTGCCTCCAGAGCTTCAAGGAAGAGGAATCGCTAAAATATTGGCAAAGGTTAGATTTTTAACAAAAATATGTTTTTAATGTTTCATTGCGGGCGGAAACATTGAAACATATTGGCATACAGAAATTTTATTTTTTTCTGTTTCAGGAAGCTTTTGAATACGTTGTACAAAACAAGATTAAAATGCGTCTCTCGTGCTCTTACCTGCAAAAATACTTTAATGATAATCCTCTTGATAAATACAAGGCTGCTGTAGTATAGTACAATGGAATATTTTGTTCATTCCCATGTCCGATAATTTTAATGATCTTTAATACTTTGAATGTATGACTGTTTTTTATTTAATAAATTGGGTGATAAATGAAATAAAATACGACCACACGAAATCAACTTTATCAATTTTTATGTCACTTTTATTTACATGAGATAGTATTTAATTCGCTTAGAACTATTTTGGATCTATATTACACTGCTCAAAACGGCACAAATTAAAATATATAATCAAACAGTATTCAAATGATTAAAATAACCCTACACGTAAACTAACTGAAAAAAGAAACAATGCGAATCCGTAATTTTTTAGCAGTTTCAATTGACACAAAACAGTAAAAAGTTGCTTATCTTTATGCTACACATCACACATTCATACATAATTTAATATAATGAGAATTGTTTTACGTCTGATAGCAGTTAGCCACTTAAATTGAATAGGTACGCATATTCGCCGCATTTACAGAGTTGTTGCTGAATTTGTAGTCTTTGTACGAACGATGGTTATGCAAACTCATTGGGCGATTTACTCTAGTCATCGCTTCCACTTCCACTGGCGCTTGCTTCGCTTCCAGAACCAGATCCACTAGCCTCAGGTTCGGATTCTGATTCCTTCTGTTTATTTCACACAATTAAAAATTTAGTTTAATCCAAATCCTTTATGAAATGATTAATATAAGACAGTCATATTTACTATTATTTTCGTACCTTCTTGCTTGGTTTGCCTTTACCCTTAGCCGAGTCTTTCTTTGCCGGCTTTGGCTTAGACTTTTTCTTACTTTTGTCACCACCACCATCCTCATCCGAAGAGCTGTCGTCTGAAATGAATTCTTTACTTTTGTATCCGTGACCAGATCCACCCTTAACTTCTCCACCGCTAGAAGCCTTCTTCGGAGATTTGCTTTTAGATTTAGATGAAGAAGACTTGCTGCTTCCACCGCCACCACCACCTCCTCCACCACTCTTTTTGTACTCTGCCATCGCCACTTCATACTCTTCTTTCGCCTTCTTCGCCTCTTTTTCCCATTTCTAGTGAACATACAAAAGTGACATTTTAAAATAAAAATTAAGCTGCAAAGCAATTACATTTTTGTATATTTAACTACTTACCGCTTTATCCTCAACAGTTTTCCATTCTTCTCCAGCCTTCTTGGAAAGTTCCGTTATGCTCAACCCAGGATTCTTCTTTTTCAGGGCTTCTCGGTTTGCATTAAGCCACAAGAAGTACGAAGATTGAGGTCGTTTAGGCGCATTAGGATCCTTATCCTTTTTACCCTCCTATAGAACAAACGATAATTCCGAATGAAAAATTTAACAAATCGGATTGTTGAACACTAAAAAATTCTGATATTCTAATATTACCTTTCTACTACTACTCCCGCTGCTACTCTTATCCTTTTTAGGTTTTCTTTCCTTCTTTTGCTTAGGAGCAGTGTCCATATCACTGCCAATCTCATCTGGGTCGGTTCCTTCTTCTTCGCTTTCAGAACCAGAGCCGGCACTATCTCTGTAAATAACATATGAAGAATATACATATTTGCAATTCTTTCAAGTTGTACATGGAAAAATATTTTGGTGATTACTACATACTATCCACCATTATATAAATATCCACTTACTCTGCCTCAGCTTTCTTAGCATCTCCTTCTGGATTGTAATCTTCGTCTTCAGATTCCTCTTCCAAAGACTCATCATCACTTCTTTCCTGAGCTTCAGCCTTAACTCGGGCAAGATAAGCATCAGGTTCAGCCTCTGCATCACTGTCATCAAAGTCACCGGTGATTGGTTGGTTGTCCTAAAATTACAATAGATACACAGAATTAAGCAAAGTTGTGCCAATTTGGAAATGAAAAATGCAACAGGTTAAAATAAACTCGTACCAATTTCCCACGATTTTTAACTCTCAGTTTCTTTTCTGAAATGAAATCGAACAGCTTGGGATACTCTCCCTTCTCAATGCTGCTGAATGTGTGCACAACTCCACTTTTCGTTTCAACTTCAAAATCAAATGATCTATAAGCAGATGAAAGAAAAATTGGTTATATATTTTCTAAGTTTAGGAAAACTAGTTTAAAGCATTTATTTTGAAGTCACAAACCTTGTGCTGCCACCGCTTCTTGCAAAGTTGACGCTGCCAATTTCCTCGAACCGAATGTGAAGTGGGGGTTTATGCACATAGATGAATCCTCTGTCCAAGGGGTACAGGTATCCTGCAGCAGCTTTGTAGGAACAACTGATGGCTGGAGTATCAGAAGCTCTATATTTCAGAATTGATATTTATGATTAGATGAACACATAAAGGAAATCAATATTAATTGGAACCTGAATGAAAGGAAAATTTATATACCCTTTAAATGATCCAGGGGTGGTGATCTTACGTCCAACAAGAATTTTCATAACTTTACTAATAACCTCGTACAATGGTCCTGTCATTTCTTTCTGCAATTTTCCATCATATTTTTTCTTCAGTTCGTCCCTGACATTAACAGAAAAAGTTAGTTAAAGCACTTGTTAAAGGACTGACAAATGTATGAACACAGAATGGGGATCGATCAAAATTTCTTACTCGGGCATAGGTAATTCAATGGTAATATCTTCCTCATCTTGCGTAAAAAGGAAAGTTAGGTAATGGTAGCGAGTTTGACCCTGTTTAATTGGTGGATCCAAACTGACCATATAGAACATTTGACGGCTGTCCTTGTGAGGGAGTAAAAATAGTCGGAGTACGGTGGACATTGGAATCTTGTAGTCAAATGTTTTACCGTGAAGTTGGAAAAACGATTGGTACATTTTGATATCATAACGACCTCTGCAAAAATGCAAAACAAAATATTTAAAACTTGCAAGATACAACACAAATGAAGGTGAACAAATTTGTTTACTACTGCAAACCTCGGCGTGAGACACTGGATTTCTCGAAATATGGCAATGGCGTCTCCGGTAGCACTGATAATACTGGCTTTTCCCATAACTTGATCCTTGAAATTTTCCACGGGATCGTCTCCGGCCAACTCGCTGGAAGGAATGTGAAATCTCAACTCCATTAAACTTACTGGCGCGTCGTCATTCTAAATTCAAACAGAAAATTTGTTATAAATCTAGTTTCATTGGGGTAAGATGGTTAAGGCATTAAACGAACAGAATAGTAGCACAAATATTACCGGATGGAATTCCAAAGTAACTTCATTCTTGCCAGTTTGGCATTGAGATACATAATTCAAAGGTACTTCGAAGTCCAAGTCCTTCGCCACCTCAAAACTGAGAACAGACCCTTGAAACTTGGCCGTCCCCCAGTTCCATCCCTTGAGACACAATTCCTTGTCCAGCATGTTGTTGTTGTACTTGGATGTAAATATTTTAGCGATTTTTTCCTTATCAGTTTCTCGGAACCCACCCAAACGATGTAAAGCACCATTCTTTGTAAATATTCGGATTCCCCAGTGACCAGCAAAGCGCTGCCAAGTTATGACATCAAGGTCCCCTGAAGCTATGTTCTCCACTTTACCCGTTCTGTTGTTTTTAAACATGATTCCTGTGTCCATAAACTTCAGACGACCTTTGGACTATGAATCATCAAATCAATATAAATGTTAGGCACATAAAAACGTTTTCAAAGCGACAATACACGTAACACTATTAAAATTTTACTACTTACCATTGCCCCTCGCTGTTCCAAAAGGGCATCTTGGAATTCTACTCCACCGTCCAATGCTTTCGCCATCTTTTTAGCTTGGTATGACCTTTCCACTCACCAAACCTCTTCAGGTTAGTTTACTAATTACTCTTATATTACACGTAAACTTGATATTGTAGTGGTATAGTGCAAATTTTGAACTAAAAATTTAACAACTCCAATTTTTTTACTCTCTCACGTCAAACTGACAAGTCACAATTTGACAACTGTCATTAACCTTACCTAACACAGTTAAATAGTTAATTTACACCACTTATCAATAAAAACCCGTTAAGAATACTGTAAACCGTAAAAACAGCAAAAAACACTGACTACTTTCAACAAACACTACGCACTTCTCCTCTGTCTCCTGTCCTGTCCTTCATTTGTGTGAATTGTGTGTGTTTTCTTTCCTTCTCTCACATCTCAGGGAAAACAAAAGAGAGCGAGATGCTCTTGTTGCTCATGTGTGTGCATTCAACATTGAACGAGATGCGATCGGCGTTTTTTGGAAAATTACCCATCCATTCTCAACTTGGCCCGCCAGACAAGTCAAGAGGAAAATGACAGTAGAGTTTTTTCTCTATGATCTCAGGTAAACAGGGGCGCCAAATTTGACTCTTGTTTTTGTTATGATAATAATTACATGTTTTCAACTTTTCCCATCTGACCATGCATGTTTGGGAACAAGATAATTCGTACAAAAGAAGTAGAATAGGTTTACACATAAAATCACATGTTTTTAAAATTAATTAAACATTAATGCATGTTAGGTTTTTAAAAGAACTAAAAATAGTTAGCTATTCCTCTAATTAAATTTTAACTGAAATTGAAAGACAGCTAGTCCTCTGTTTTCAATAATTAGTTTTTACACCTGATTTAATAAAGTGTCGATATGGAAGGGTTAACTTTCCTCCAGCTGCCTGGGGAGTCGACAATTAGGCTTGTCAGTGTTTCTCAGCCTTCCACGTCCACGGTTGTTTATGAAACTGCTACACAAGTACCCTCGGGACCCGGTGAAGATAAGAATGAGATTTCCTTGGGGGGCAGTGGAACCTCAACTATAACTGATAATTTGTCTACTGAAAGCTGTGGCAGTACAGTTTCAAACAAAGAGGAGTGTAAATGTTTATTGTGCCTCCAAACTATTGAAAGTACTGGTGCACATAAGGGGTCGTTACTCAAAAATACAAAATTATCTTTTGCTGACTTTTGTAAATTGTTAAATGTCAATGTGCCTCCAACGCCAAAGAACGTTTTGCGCAAGTTACATACTCCACTTTGTAAGAAATGTTTGGGAGAGATGATAAAAATTAGGGAGCTGGTTACACAGATTGAGAAAATAGAAAGCTGTTTGATATCAACTCGTTCTTTACTGAAGGGGCAAGTTGTGGAAAATTATGGGACTCAAAACTGTGATAATATTGAAGACATGCAAGGAAGTGCTAATGCTTTAACGGATATGTCAAGTATAGCATATAGCATAAGAACTAGCATTCGTAATGGTAAGCCTCAGTAATGAGATGAGAAATAGTTAAAACGTAAAAACAATACGTACATGTTCATTAATTAGTTTTAAATAAAATGTATTTTAGACGCATCCGAAGGGGCCTCAAATATAATGCCTTCGTCACAGGCTCAGAAGAAACGTGGTAGGAAACCAGGCAAGAAACAACCCCAACCAACAATGTCACCAGAAATTGAAAACACTATTGCGGTACCCATCATAAAGGTACCTTCATCATCACGCAAGTCTTCCTTCGGCAGAGTCGTAAAACGTCCTCGATATTATATGATGAATGAAGATGGAGGCGGTTTATGTGAAAAGAAACCCGACCCTGATAATCCATTAGTGCCCAATGAAAATGAGCTTCCTTTCTTTACTGACTCTGATGATCAACTAGAAAGTGATACAACACCTCCAAAAGAAGTGGCTTCAACTGATGAAAGTATGACGGAGTTAAAAATTCAATCAGTTCGAGGTAACTACTCTAATGTGACCGCAAAAGTAGAAAAACGCAAGGAAATTACGAAAAAACGGCGAGGGAGAAAGGCGAAAGACAGTGGGATACATGTTGAGGGTGTCTGTGCTGGAAATCTTACTGGGAGCGCAGTCATTAATGAAAAATCCAATCTTCAAGGTACCAAAAGCGGGGAGAAAGTACAACAGGTGGATAAGCCAGCAAAGGGGAGAAAGACAAAAGTTACTGTGCCTAAAACTAAACCTCCGCATAAATGTAACAAATGCAAGAGAACGTTTGCAGATAAAAGAGACAGAGACCGGCATATGTTAAGAATACATGAAGGTGAGTTATCATTTCATTTAATTGTATTTTATTGTAATAGTAAAAGTTTTATATTATGGAATACATACATAATTGATGGATAAAACTTTTTTGTAATTTGTTTTTAAAGGTTTGAAGGATTTTGAATGCAGAGGCTGTGATAAAAAGTTTACGAAAATGAAAGATTTATTGCGCCACAGAAAGAAAGAACATCCACCAAAAAATGTCATCTTCGACAAAAGTATGTAAACGAAAAAGAAATTATTTGTTTTTAAACTACAGTTTTAGTTTGTTTTTTACACACTTTTAATCTTTTTACAGGTGGCCGAAAAGTAATGAAGTGCGGATCGTGTGAAAACGTTTTCAAGAATTATAGTGATCTTCAAATTCATCATCGTACACACACTGGGGACAAGCCATTTAAATGTGAGTTGGACAAGTGTGACGAATCGTTTATTTCCAAAGGTCGCTATGAAGTCCACGTGGAAATGTTCCATCGCGAGAAAGCTCCCTTGAAGTGTGAATACTGCCCACGCAGTTTCTTCCGTCATCATCGTTTATATCATCATAAAAATACTCATACTGGTGTTCGTCACTACCTCTGTGAAATTTGCAGTAAGGCATTTAGTCAACCTGCTTACTTGAAGTATCATCAAACCAAACACAAGGAACTGAACTTGGAGGAATTTAAATGTGACCAATGTGATAAGAGTTTTGCGTCTCCTGTAAATTTAAGATTTCACAAAGAAACTCAGCATCAAAAGAAGTATCGCTATTATTGTCCTACGTGTGGACATGGAGCGACGCACAAGAGCCATTTGAAATTGCACCAACTTTCCCATACCGGTGAACGGCCTCATGTTTGTGACTACTGTCAGAAAACCTTTACGAGGGCAAGTCAGTTGAAAATTCATATTCGAAGTCATACAGGCGAGAAGCCTTATATTTGCAAAACGTGTCCCAAATGCTTTACAAATAGTAGTAAATTGCGAAGACATGAATTAACCCATATAGCAAATAAATCAAAGAGACAGCAAAACATTGTTAAGACCACTCAGATAACTGATGAACAACAAAATGAAGATCTACAGCATTCCGGGACAGCTTTAACGGCGACGACGTTGGCTGGACCTGGTGAAATTTTGCTTCCTGGTGATTTGGTTAATGTACAAGTTGAGGAGGTGGAGGATACTAGTGGCCAATCTCTCCTCAAGGTAGAACATGCACCTGCAACTGTGCATGAACAAGATATGCAACCACAGTTTATAGCTATTCAGGAGCCCAATGGTGTGACTTATCAAATCATTGCGACAGATGATGGGACCGGAAATGAGCAGTATACAGAATACATACTCCTCAACAGTAATTACACATTTGCGTAGAAGATTAAATTTAACTTACGCAAGTTAAGTGTTGGTTTTTTAACGTTTATAACGTTTAAAGTTTATTTGGATTTAACTTTTTTATAAAGACAAATAATACACTTTAATTATTACGCTTTATAACTTTTGTAACGTAAGGCTTCGGTGAAAGTGTAAATCCGACGTCAACGTGCTCATGAAAATATTCATCCGCAGAAGAAGTAGATCTGCTGGTATTGTGATTAGCTGCTTTCTCCACATCTACAAACGTGTAGTTTTGGAGGAGACAAGCGAAATAGGTGAATAGTGTAGTTCGAGCCATTTGCTCACCCAGACAAACTCGTTTTCCTGAAACGTTTAGATTTATTTTAATTCGAAAATATTCGCATAGCACTAATAAACGTTTGTATTTTATTATGGCATTTCTTTAAAATTAAAGAAAATAAAATGTTTTTCGTCATTATAATATGTTGGTATGCTATCATATTAAAATTCATTTTACCTGCTCCGAATGGAATAACTCGGCTCGCCTTTTCTGGAATTATTTGCCCATTTTTGTCTAAAAATCTCTCTGGTCTGAAAGTAAACGGGTCACCCCAAAATGACTCATTCATGTGAATGCTGTAAATGCTAATAATTCCAAAGATCCCTTTCGGAATATGATAACCGTTAATACTACAGTCTTCAGTTGGGCATCGCGCAGTAATTGGTAGCACATTAGCCATGCGTTGTACTTCGTGTAGAGTGGCTTCTATGTACGGCATTCTAGTTGAATTCAAGCAATTAAAATATCTTGTAATTGCTTTAAATTTTATTGCATTAAGATTGAGAATAGAAAATTAGCTTTACTCATTTTTATCAGCCATTGTGGGATACCGATTGTGACCCACCACCTTATCAATCTCATCTTGTATCTTTTTCTGGACTGAAGGATTCTTCATGACGAAATAAATTGCAAATTCCAAAGTGTTGCTGGAGGTCTCTGAGCCGGCTTCGAAGAGATCAGTGGTAGTGGTAATAAACTGCTCGTCTGTGAAACCACAAATGAAATATTTTGAACATAGATTGATTTGATTTACGATAGGTTTCTTCTGTATAGTCTAGTCATACATACCTGTATAATGATTCGGAGAAGAATTTATTTTTGCGTGATGATCAATTTCTTTGATGAACATGTCAATAAAGTCTCTCTTATCTTCTTGATAGCTCCCTTCCTTTCTCCTTCTTTCCAGAATATCCTGTATTTGCACAAAACAGATTATATTGATCAATTACGTTAGTTAAATCAAGTACCAATTAATCTTATGTATAAGATGAAAAAGTTGAACCAACACGAAAATATTCCTGTAGCTCGAGATGGCATTTCTTGGCGAAATTATATCCCGTCCACTCCGGGGCAATATATCGAAGAAAAGGAAATATAGCTTGGATATTTCCACCGATTGGATTAGCCTTTGCCAAATTATCAACGAGGACAATAAGCCTCTTCAATTTTTCATCATCCTCTTCAGTCCTCATATTTGATACCATGCTCCAAAGTATATTCAAAACTGGCATTGTGAATAAATGCTTCACAGACAATATTGCATCTTCATTGTTCTTCTTTCCGACTTGTACACACTCGTCCACTTTTGAAACAAGGGCCTTCACCTCTTCATCCATTGCTGTTTGCATGCTCGTTTGTTTCCCGTATCCAAAATCCCTTAGCGTTCGCATTGAAAAACGACGCATTTCTTTCCATCCTTCCCCACTTGGAAATATTATGCCTAGGGGCTTTCCAAACGATCGTTCTGCCACTCGAGCGTTAAATGGGCGGTCCACCCAGAGTTCGTGATTAAGAATTTGTTTGGCAGTTTCAAAGTCGTCAATAATGACTAGATAGTTAAAAAAAAAAATATTTAAGGTTAATTGTATAGAAATGTTAATTGCAGTCAATCCCAATTAATTTATTTTTACCAATTTCTCTGAGTACCCCAAGTCGTATGTAGCACAAGGACCCATACCTTTTGCATAGTTCATCAAATAAAACAAATGGAGGTCGGCCAACTAATTTGCTCGCAATAAGTAGTAACGCATTTCCCAAGACTGGGAATCGTATTGGACCTGAATCAAAGTTTATTTCTCAATAATTTTTTCTGGTCATTATAAAAAAATTGAAGAATATGTATAAAAATACTACCTGGTGGATACTTCCGCTTTGGAAAGTAATTATCGAGGATAGTCCATAAGAAAATTGTTGTCGCCACTAAGACAAAGGTTTCCACTAACATTTCACCAAGAAGGTCTTTCAATATTGCAGGCGTCTTAAAAATCTAATTATTTTAAAGTTTGTAATTCAATTAGTGGTGTATTTTTTGTTAAAAGTTCATACTAAAACTGGGCCCAGCTTTATGACGGATGATTTCCACTATTGTACATGTACGTGAAAGTGTAAAGGGCAGATAACAGATGACAGATAAGCTTGACTCATGGAAAATAATAACGCAGTTAAGTTACACAGACTAGTTGAATCAGAATGACAAGCAAAACATGCATCATCATATCATTATCACACTTTCAGAGCATTTTTTTCAGAATGTATTTCTTTCATTTTTGTTTTCTTTGTCCATCAATCTTAAAATTTGTTTTTACAGCACAAATAATTCATGAGTCATAACTTTGAGCTTGAGATAACATAAATATTATACTTGTGTAAATGTTAATTCATTCTTCAAATAAAGTCAAGAATAAAAACTATACATATCAAGTTCAGGCAATGTGAAAGGATGATTCTTTGTGATGCTTCTGTACCTCTAATGCTCTACTTGCTTTTCTTTTTCATCTTGCTGCGGGAATTATTTGAATCTTTGTAATTGGAACTGATGTAAAGTTTAAGTGATTTCTTTAATCAGTTTAATTTAGAAAATTAAATCCGTGAAGTGACTGGAAGTGACCAACTCCGAATAATTTCAGTGAAGTACGGATATCAACAGCCGATTTCTTATTTTCTAGCCGAGGTCCCAAGAAGTTTTCTGATTAAGGCCCATGAATAGCAGTTGGAGCATTTGAAAGTTCGCGCGATTTTGTAGTCACGAATTTGATTGATGGTCACTTTGCTTCCTTGTCAAACCTTCTCCTTGCTCTTCGTCATCTCTCATTGTCATCAAACTTTTTTTGTTTTGAAGTGAGTGTGAGTTTGATATTAATTATATCAAAAGGCATAAAGGTCCGTAAAGATCCCCTCTATAATCAGGTACCTTCAGTTTAACTTAAATGTACGTGTGTGGTTAGTAATTAACGTGTTTTCCAGAAGTATCTGAGAATATGTTGAAACTGCGCAAACTTTCAAACGCTCAAAAATTGGGGAATCTTGGGACGCGCTATCTTCCTTCAGCTTAAGGTGGTGTAAGTATGGACAAGATATCAGCTTAAGTTATCATCTTAACGGTAAAGTGGGTAAAGGATATCAAGTTCTTTTGTCACATCTTTCTCTGACACTTCTGCAATGACTTGGTGCTCTCCACGGAACCCAAAATGGCGATGCATGAAGAAATGGAGCAAGTTTGGTTGAGTTTGGTATCAAACGACAAATTATAGTTTGGGTCTCAGTTTACCCCAATGTCTTTACAGGAAATGGAAGATTTAATGATTGATGTGAATCAAGTTCAGTTAAATAGGCCAAATGAAATCTTGTAATAATTAATTTTAATGATGTTTATTTACTAATTAGTAGAATGTCAGCATACGCCGGGAAAAAATGCATGTGATCATAAAAACTTGAAATTACTGGAAATTTGTTTCTGAGTTTATTTACAGAGTGTAAAAAATTGCATTAATTTTGAGATAACGATGATGACATTGACATGAGTGTAATATTGAGACAAATAATTTTTCGATTTGCATAAGCTTATCATAATACCATTTAAGCCAAAATTATGATAATGACTTGAAATTTTTTATGAGTTGAAAAATATCCCATCAATTGCCCTTGCATAACCGCGATTAGTGTTGGAAATATGTGGAGAAGGTATTCCAGTGTCCAAATCATTCCTGTGATTGACATCCTGTCGATAAGGCTCATTGTTAACCATGTATTGATCCTGAATCCCGGCAATACATGGATCACAGCATGGTGCTTCAGGAAGACACTTGAGACGGCACACTCGTCGTTGGGCCCTGAAAAAAAGATTAAAATGAGAATGTAGAGTAGACCAGTAGAGATTAAATTATATTAATAGAAATTCACAATAATTGATTTATTGAACTAATTTGTTTGAATGTTTCATACCTGCCCCAAGGAAATAGCCTGTACGTTTCGCACTGCATTACCGTTTGTGCATTTGGAGCCCACCTTTCCAAAAAAAAATACAAAAATATGAGATGAAATTCGAATTGCTAATTAAGAATGTTAATTAACTTACAGTTCGAAATTTTAAAATAGTAATTACCATTGTCTATGATGATCATAACAGGCACTCAAAGCAATGTCCAGATGATCCCTTGGAGCGCAAGGATTTTCACACTTTTTGGCCAGAAAACTTTTCGTTGGGAAACAAACAAGGCGCACAAAGGGATCACAACGAAGTCGAACAAAGTCTTCAGGGATTTCGGATTGGATTACGCAGCTCTTGTTGTTCATAATGTGGGGCCATGGTACAGGGCATTTTCCTACGCAGAGCGGCATCTTGCTAACGGGGTAATTTTTTGAAGACTTTTAAAAGTAATCAATCTGAGGGGATGTACTATGTATCAAATTAAATTATGTTCGAAGTCGAAAACTGGATTGAATACTAATGTGAGAAATATAATTTTATGAAGATGATCTAACACTTTCAGTCGCAAAATTGAGATCAATTAAATTTCAAGAAAAAAATGTTGACATATCGACCATTCATGTGGCATGTTCCTCTTTAGTTGGCCTTTACAATGCTACAATAGCTTTGAACAAACTTTTTGCCACACACCTCAAAAACTTCAGTACACTTATCCTTTTAATACTGAAAAACTTGTGATAAGCTACTTTCATCGGTCTACAAGATTTCCTAAACTTTGACATCACTTTCCGCTCCTTTCCCCAGTCTTGATACTTCCACGAAGTAATTGCTCGTTTGCAATACTGAAACAAGTACCCACTCTGCTCTAAGGCAAAGCCCCATGCAACCAGCCCTATGACCCCCCATCCACAAACCATCCATCTGACTATGGGGCTCATATATTTATGATACTTTATAAAGTTAACCCCACAAATTATTACCATTTTTATCATCAACCAATTCATAGGATACAATAGAATCCCACTGACTTCCAATTGCAAATTGTGGAGAATTTCGAGACTTCTATAAGTTATTCGTAGATTGTGACCAGTTCTCAGACTATCTGTTGTCCTGTAAGGCTGCCTGAGCATGCACCGGATATCATTGGCAATGACATAATTAAGATGAACACCGGTACTCAACACAAAAACTGATGACATGCCGAAAATGGCACATGTGAGTACTGCCAAACTACTATGTACAAAGGTGCACACCATGAAAATAGGTAAAGT
Source organism: Entomobrya nivalis (assembly GCA_034695485.1). NCBI lineage: Eukaryota > Metazoa > Arthropoda > Collembola > Entomobryomorpha > Entomobryidae > Entomobrya > Entomobrya nivalis. The sequence continues at coordinate 13,487 of JAQFZH010001631.1, forward strand.
GTAGTATTTGTCGGGAATATAGTAATCTATGAAGAATGGAGAAGTTCTGGCGTTTACGACGCTGTGTATTATTTGCAAAATGGCAAGAATTAATAATCCCCATCGGACCAGGGCACAGGAGTAATCTATTCGGCGGTTGATGGGACAGTTGTTTGGGTTGTGATTTGGCATAAAAAGAACTACGTATTTTGGGGGGAAATGAGAATTCTTTAAGAAGTTAATTTTTAATTAATTAATTAATGGCTTTACAACTTACGTATGAAGCGATCGAAGAAAATGTAGTATTGGTTGGTAATGTAGACTATAAGTTCACCTCTGAGGGCTCCTATGCCCAGGCAAAGGCACCAAATGGAGGAAAGCACCCATCCGAGATAGACATGATTAAATGCATCAAAATTTTGAGTAATTTTGGTATAGAGGATCATCCAAATTAAAAGGAGATTTTGGCAGGCTAAAAATATCCAGACACGACTGCAACGACGCTGGGATTTGAAGGTGGTGTATAAGCGTTTTCGTTTGACGTCTATTTTGTAAGGACCTGCTCCGAGGGGACAGCCCACCCAGTTAATCCAGAAGTTTAAGGACCGAAAGAAATGGTCACTGAACATGTTAGTAAATATTTTTGGATTTGGGTAAAATGAAATACTTACTCTGTGTATTTTTTTGGGGAAAATGTAATATTGGAAAGGAAATCATTAAGGAAGACTGTAATATACAGACATGTTACCTTGTATTGAAGCTTGCTTTTTTAAATGAAAAAATCAATATTGAAAATTGTACAAAAATCATCATTACTTGTTGAGTTAATGCAGTCAGTATAAAAATTGCTTTCGATCCGTTAGAGCAAAGTCATTGCCAATTATCAGATATACAAAGTAATAAAAAATTCGATTTAAAATTTCATCAGATAATTATGACATCAATACTTTAATGGGCATAATTTAATTGACTTGTGCCGAATACTGGCGAATGCCATTTTTGGAAATAGTTTAGAAACGAATCAATTTTGTACGAAACGAAATGTTTAAAAAGTTTTTATGACTTTCTCTATTCCTGTTTATACGTAGCCCTATCATTTTTTGGATTTTTAAAATTATTTTCGCTATTAATAAATAAGAATCCCAAGTTCGAGCCTTAAAATGCATATTAACTTATGTACAGAGAAGTAGTATGTTTAATGCACTGAGTTCTCTGACTTATGTAATGGAGTGGAGGCAACTTTAATTTATGTACGAATTGTTTTGATGCAAAACTTCAGCCAGAACGATAAGCATCAGCACTGTCTCATACGAAATATATAGTAAAATTCCGTAAGTTTGTATGTCAAGTATGCAAGGCAAATGAAGGAACGATGATAATGATTGAGCTATTTCATTTGTGCCCATTTCAACTTAATTTCGCAGCGTGGTATTTTTTATTTTGCAGTTGAAACAAATTGTTGTGCAAATTTAAAAAGAAATTGTTGCATCAATTTAATAATTATAGTAAACTTCATATGAGCATTCGCATAAATTCGATTTTCGGGGTAAAACGTAATTTTGCGAAAGCGGACACTGTCCAGTTCACTGCCTTGTAATAAGCAACCAGGAGGATGTCTGCGATAACAGCAATGCGACATGATAAGGAACTGATGAAAATTCCAATGCCCGTTGCAGGAATAGAATATCGAAGACTGCCAAGTCCACCACCAACCGATCACTCATCACAAGATGAGGATGAAGAGCAAAATGATAAGCAACTAGATAACCTATTAAGGACGGAGGAGAAGAAACCAAGATTTACGGTTTCGGAATACATCGAGCTTCGGAACATAAAATACAAGACTTATCTGAAGGGTCTGGAGTCAAAACCGCCAATAAATTATTGTATGGAAATAGCCCAAATTCGGAAGAAACTAGGCACAGATTCCAGAATCAGTTTCAGAGCTTGCCCTGATGGCGTGTCTGTCAACTTTTCCGACACAAGCTGCGAAACAGACTGTTCCATTCCCCGGAATCAGGGCCGAGCTCGGGATTCTATCAAGAAGAAATGCGAAAATGCTCTCCTGGAGCGACGGAAGCAGATACTATTGAATGGGGAATTGAGCAATGGAGTACTTTTCAACCATGAGAATTTTCATTTAATTTTGGAAGCACAGTGGACACTCATTAAGATGAAACGATTGGAACAAATTTTGGAGGGGGTGAAGTTGGACTGTACAGTGGACTTGAAATGGTTGGACTTTGAGAATGACATTGAAAAATGTTATGGACCAATGGATACTGATTCGGAGCTCTTTAAACGGTTGTTCGTTGCGTTCCAAATTCAACGTTGGGAGATGATTATTGACATGTTTGAAGAGGAAACCAAAATGATGGGTATGTAGACAGGATATAACATATTATATTAAGTACATTAGTTGCATTTAAAAATAATTTGTATTTAAAACGTACCTATTTTTTTGTTTATATATCTTGCAGAGAAAATGCTGGAACAGAAGAAAGTACCTTCAGATTTTCCTGAACAATTGGCAGTGCTTCGGATGATGCGTTCCATACTGGAGATAAAGATAGCGGCAATGTCTGAATTGCAATGTGACCAGAATCCTTACACAAATCCGGATAACATGGATTTTTGGGTGATGCCCCGTCCCAAGCAGACGATCCAAGTGTATGGGATTCACCATGAGGAATTGGAAGATTTTTTGGACTTCCGTTTATCAATGAACATGCAAGAAGAGCCAAAGATGTGTATGGCGCTGGAAAAACAGAAAGTATTTTTGAGGGAAGGCTACAACCCAGCAGTTTTTGATGTTGGCTGGCATTACTCTGTGGAAAAGGTTTATGGTGATGTTCCCTGGAAGGATTTTTTCCCGGATGACTTTGGAGACTTTGAAAGAGGGTCTTTAAGGGACAGTGAGCAATACTGGGAAAACCATTTACTTCTACTGCGGGGTGACCTGATGTCATTTAACCCTTTTGGGGTGCAAGACACTTATTTCTTCAAGTATATAAAAAACAAGTATGGGTTTCCTGAAGATGACTCAATTCTTGGAAATTATGAAGATGGAGTGGAGTATTTGACTGATTTGGCATTTTCGCAGAAATTGACCAGCAGCAGTGACATTGATGGAGGTAGTGATGATGCGACGGAGAAAAGTAGTATTTTGTTTGACAGTCTGTTAGAAGGTATTGTTTTTAATCGTATAATTTAACTATAATTCTTGTAGTGGATAAAGGATAATTAATTTAGTTAATTGATTTTTTAAAGGTGTAATTGCAACACCTAGAGAAATGCTAGATCGTATGAAGACCCGAATCAGATTTTTAATTGAGGAGCAACCCAATCATCTTCTTCCTATCAGTGAACTTGAGGAAATTTACGAAAATTGCTTTGGTCAAAAGTTTTTTCCACTGCACTGGGGATACAAGGATGTGGAAGACTTTCTACAAAAGGAAGTTTTGGACGAAGATGTGGTCATCGTGGAAAAAGACGAGAGAGAGGCGGAAGAGGACAAAGCTGGTGCAGATGCAGAGATTCGAAAGAAAATTGATGCGAAGTGGGCAAGCATTTTAGAAAATGATGATGATGATGATCAAGAAGATAATGACGAGTACTCCGATTTATTTCAAGAATTAATTCATGAAGGACCATGGGTATCTGAGGGAGAAGTGTACAGGGTACTAGATTAATGAAAGTGATCAACTAATTATCATAATTGAATCAAAACTATGTACATTGGCATATGTAAATATTTATGAAGTTTACAAAAAAAATATCCATTAACCTTTCTTATGTGAGTTGTATGTTTTAATATTTTAATGCTCTGAGTCCAGATGATTATAAAATACTACTCAAGCAAGATATTATTGGCTAGTTACTACTTGTAATACGAAATGAGCAAGTAAGTTGATGACAGTGCCGACCTTAACCATGAACTTGTGTTTGACTATTTAATATTCAAGGTGGCAGAATAGTGGAGCCGGTGGTTTATTTGGCATATAGATTATTTATATAAAACTTTGAATTTTAGTGATGATAAGCAATGTAAAATACGAAATATCTTTTGGAACGGTCAATATTATTTCGAAAATTTGTGGTAAATTAATGACGATTGAAATTAAAATAAAATAAATAATTTTTTGTAGTTTCTGATGTACACCTGCTTTTTAGTACATATTTATTTTTGGAAAATCGGCTATTGCGTCATATTGTATTGCGGTTTATGTCATTTTTACTCGGCATTTTTTCATCATTCGAGATGCATTTTATGAGGTTATGAAGTATTTACCAACAAATGCGCTTTTTTAATGTGGAATTTTGCATACACTTATGTTTCTTTTGTACTGATTATATTTAATATTAATATTCATTACATCAGCCATCAGCCCACTCAAGTCATCAATGTTAGTATTCATAAATTAAAATTTATTTCCTAATTAAGTTCCAACTCATGACTCAATTGAGTAACTTGACTTGATCCAGTAATCCTTCAGCAGATGAGGATAAAACGAATATTGGACTTCTGGATATTGTCAACTCATCATAATTTATCAAATCATTCAACCTTTTTTTTAGCAAATGATTGACTATATTGACCATTCAATATAACTTTTTTGCTTATTAATTTTTGAACACGTTTTTAGCTCATGATAAATTGATCATGATAACCATAGATCAATTTGGGTTTACCCAGTAATGTCAAGTAATTAGGTTGTATGCTTTTATGTATTTATGTCTGTTCAACTTTTGCCAGTTTTCACTGAATTAAGCAGAAATAAGATAAGATAATAATTTTTTTAAATGTTATAAATTGGAATTTGATGTTCCATGGGAAATTTTTACATGTGTTCTCCAGCTTCTCTTTGATAAGTTTATAGTCACAGTCGCAGTAAATAAATTGCCGGTCTGTTGATGTCTTGATCGTATCGTATCATGTGTGGTGGCGTTGCTTTAAAACATGCTTGTAAATTCATTAAAAATGCTAAAGAGCTAATCACAGTTATACTGATATAATCACTGACCATCATATAAACTTTGCTCCAATTCATTTTTTAAACCCATTTGCACATTACTACAGTACTGATGAAGATGATTTATTTTTTCAGTGATGAATTTATGACTTTAGGGTTAAAAAACGTAAGATTCATTGCGCATTACGTAGGGTTATCATTGAGCGTACACTACGTATCTAACTATCCAGCCAACAACCTGTTGTGACCATCATCAGCATCGTACCATGTATAAAAACACGCAAATTTTACAACTTGCCAAAAATAACTCTTTATGTGGAATTTTTTATTAGATATTGTATGAATGATCTTGTAAGATTGTTGACCAAGGCGTAAGGATAAATAAAACAAGTTTGGAAAGTCTAGCTTGAACTTTCAGTAAAAAAAATAATTTCTTAGTAAAGTCCTGTCCTATTTTAATATAAGTAAATAAACATATCTGAAAATTAAAGTAGACATGATTTGTAAGTTTGGCGAGTAAAGTCTTAGGGAAAAATTTGCGAGTTTCTTGTATTTTATTTAATATAAACTGTCTAGACTATTGTAATCATCATGGTCAGTCTACTGAATGTATTTGTTGTTTTTGTGATAATTGTCGAGAGTCATTTCCTCGTGCGAGGAGCAACTATTCCAATAATTGTGGAGGAAGAAATTTCTTCTGCAAATATTTCCAATTTGGAAAGTCCCCGAATTACTGATTGGGGTGAATGGGGAGAATTTGACAGCTGTCCTGAAGATACTTTTGTGAGGGGAATGCGTCTGAAAACAGAAGCCGCCCAGGGCCCTGGAGACGATACAGCTTTAAATGGGATATCTTTCATGTGCGGGGTACTTGGAGAGTCTCAAAAGGTTTTACATAGTTCATCTAGACAAATTCATAGTTCTACGGGGAAATGGGGAACTTGGGGAGCTAGCTACGAATGTCCTGAGAGTTATGCTGTGGGATTTCAACTGCGTTCCGAGGAGCGTCAAAATGGACAGGATGACACGGCTGCTAATAATCTGAGAATATTTTGCTCAAATTCGGATCACAATAATGCCAACTACTTGGAAGGGAGTGGGCTCATGTGGGGGGAGTGGACGGAAACAAGGTTTTGTGAATATGGAAGTGCCATTTGTGCCATTCGTACACAAGTACAGGCGGCAATGGGACATGGTAAGTTTAAAAACTGCGTTAATAATTCAATCTACAGATTTTTTTTTTTTTTTTTTAACTTTTTAGCTAATTTTTTCCTTTCTTGCAATGTGTCATTTTACAGGTGGAGACGACACAGCTTTAAACAATTTAGATGTACAATGCTGTCCGCTGCCTTAAAACTTAAAATAGAATTATCCACTCGTTTTTTATACATTAATTCATAAGTACTTCTATTGTTTTCTAGTAGTATGCCCAAATGGTATTATCTTTAATTATCTTGTAATTTTATCGTACCTGAAGATATACGCATATAATATATAATAATTGTCATCATCAAGCTTCTGATTACTTTTAATTTGTTTAATGATTCATTAAATATCTATAAAACAAAGAGTTTACTGACGAGATATAGACGCACATGAATATGTAATTGAAAATTGTTTAATTTTGTCTGAGTTCGAGTGCACCGCACGCGTCACTTGATTTATCAGTTTTACATGGTTTTACGTATGTTTGAATATGAATGTGTACAAATTATTGGCACACATTAACATCCATCATTCA
>JAQFZH010001632.1:0-20175 GCA_034695485.1 Entomobrya nivalis
TTTTCCAGTCATAATAATTCGATTTGAAACTTTAACTAATGCTCAAGGTTCAACTGAAGGAATCTATTAGTTCCATCGACCAAGTTGTTGAGGATGGCGGTGCAAACTACAGTATTGGTCAGCGTCAACTCATTTGCTTAGCGAGAGCAATTTTAAGAAAAAATAAAATCATTTTGATGGATGAGGCAACGGCAAATGTTGACCCAAAGTAAGTTATGAATCATTTGGGTTATGTTTTCCAGCTATTATAATACTAACAGTTTTCTTTCCTTTTAGAACTGATGAATTTATTCAAGCAACTATTAGGCAAAAGTTTAAAGATTGTTCAATCATAACTATCGCACACAGACTGCAAAGTGTTATGGATTGTGACAAAATCTTGGTTCTCGAGAAAGGCGTTATGAAGGTCTGTTATGCACTTGTCGTCAAGCCATACAAATTTGCCAATTTGTGTGAACTTACAGCTTAATCATTGCATTTGTTTGAAATTTGACAGGAATACGATCATCCTCATCTTTTGCTTCAGAATAAGGATGGATTTTTATCTCAACTTGTGTCATTTGTAGGAGAAAATGCAAGCTTAACTTTGAAAGAAATTGCCAAAAGGCATTACAAGGAGAAGTCAACTGAGTGACAACAACCTTCCCTAAAGATTCCTTTGTTTTTTATGATTTTGCTTTTTGATAATATTATATTCAACACTGATAATTTGTTGAAGTGTCAAGTATTTTGCAGGTCAATACTTAATTGCTCATTTATAATCAAATATAAATATATTTTTCTTATTCCAGAATAATATGTAAATACATTGTTTAGTTGGATTAAAAACACATTTGTTTTTCTGATGCACGAGAAAGTTCAAAAGTTGAAGTCGTTTATGTATCAATAGGATGTACTCATCATCTCCAACTCATTTCTTGTCGTTCATTTACCACTTATCAGCTCAGATTTGTGCTCACTGGACCTGTTTTTACCGTTAAAAATCCCAAACAAAAAGTTCCATTGTTTTAACTCATTTGTTTACTTTATCTTCACATTTAGATGTACACAGAGCACGCCTCTGTCGCGTCGCGCCTTACCAATTTTGACAAACATGCAACACGAAAGAACTCAGGGTAAATACCCTTGTCCATGGCATTTAAATTACCTACATAACTTAATGTCTACATTCTACATGTGACTTGATTTCACATGGGTATAGATGAACCTTCTATTTGCATATCTTTTGGAAAGTGAGATTATGTCTGTGGTTAGTGCATCTCTGCTGTGGAAAACGTTTCAATTGTTTATTTTATCAAATAAATGACTATCGACAACCAGTGACTTCTGTATTGATTTAAACAAAACTACTATATCACTATTTGTTATAGGTGCATGTGATCTCAACTTCATAATGCGATCATATATAGGAAAGACTATAAGTATAGATTGGAGAGTTATGATAGGTTGTGTGCACAATCTACAACTAAATGCCTATTAATTAGGTTGATTTAAAGAGAATTACAAGTTGTTTACCATACAATCACGCAAATTAAACAAGATTAAATATGTAATTAAGTTCCTTAAACTTTTTATTTAAATGCGCATGAATTCTGCTTAAACAAATGCGTCACTTTCACATCAATAAACATCCATACTTATTGTATTAGTATTACTTACACTTACAGTCTTTAGTAATGATAGTTTTGTGGACTCTGGCAGGTGTTAGGTACTTTGTTAGTGCATACATACATACATGTTGACTGCACTCGCGATGCATGCGTGCAATTAAACATATATATGTATGCACCAACAAACTACCTAACAACTGCCAGAGTCCACAAAACTATCATTACTAAAGACTGTACACTGTTGTAAAATGAATACATTTATGTATGAACAGTAGTAGTCTTGCTTGAATTTCATAAACTTTTATGCTTCTTTGTAGCAGTTTACATACCTAAATATGAAACGCGTTTTTGGGATGTTATTATGATTTTTTTCCAATTTTTCATAACAAGTACTTGAGCTGTGTGCTGTGGATTTACATTTTTCTTTTCCAGCCTAAATGATAGACTGGCAATAAACTTTTTTATCTACACATTCAACTTTGTGTAAGCTTAAGGGGGTCGATATACGCTTTAAGTCTTTAGTTCATGTGATTCCTTTTTGGATAAAACTGGAAAGGGAATAGAATAACGAATAACTAACGTCAGTTTCCATTCATTTCACTTTTAAATGTCGACTCATATCTTTGGGATTTCTCTGTTAGTTTTTGGATTAACTTCATTCATATGGTTTTTGGTCATATTTGATATGGCTTAGCGTTCAAAGCTCAGTCATTTTTACGCAGCGGAGGGCGCCTTACGGTCATTGTCATTGACCAAATAGTTTTTTTTTGCATGATTGCAGAAAAATGAAAAATATTAACACTCGACTTAACTCATAATCGTAACTTCATTTACTTAATTTACTCGCAATTGAAAGTATTCAACATGAATCCTGACGATCTACCTGCCTCCCCTTTGGAAAACGCAAGTTTCTTTTCCAAAGTATTTTTCTGGTAATTAGTTTTACTACTTTATTTTGTAAAAAAATAAATAAAGATTTGTCAAACGAGCAAAAAGTGCTAACCGTGCAATATAATTTGATAAATAGTTGGCTCTGGGATTTGTTCCGCCTTGGCTCAAAGCGGGATCTCGAATTGTCAGATTTATACAGACTTTCCAAAGCGAGCCGGTCTGAAAATTTGGGTAACACTTTAGCTCAAGCGTGGAAGGATCAGATACGCGACGCTGAAAAATGGAATTCTGTGAACAAAGACAAGCCTCGCCGAAATCCAAGCTTATTGAAAGCTTTGACTAAAGTATTTTTCTGGCAATTTTCGGTCCTGGGAATAATTGCATTTTTTGAGGAATGCATTTTAAAGTATGTGATTGCTCAGTCAGCTATAAAATCAAAAGTATGCAAAGCGAATAAAAGAAAGTAATGAGTACTACTCACTCATGTATTTTTTATGAATTCCTTCAGAATCGCTCAACCAATTTTTCTTGGATTGATAATACGATATTGTGCCGGCGAATTCGGGGATATTTCGGGATATTTGTTTGCTACCGGATTATTTGTCACGTCCGGTAATATTATTTAAATTTAGTATTGTGCGTTCAGCGTTACTGTATTAATGAAAAAATGGTTTTAAAGAGTTTATTATTTTTTTTGGAATAATAGCTCTATACACAGCTCATCACCATCCATATTTCTTTCTTACGTTATACTGTGGAATGAAAATAAGAGTGGCTTGTTCCTCTCTAATTTATCGCAAAGTAAGATATATCCCCATTCTTAACAATTTTCTATTGTCAAGAATTGTATGTAAAAAACTGGAAATTTTTCTGTAACAATCATAGTCACTGAAGCTAAGTCAAGCTGCTATTGGGAAAACCAATGTTGGACAATTAGTGAATCTGCTTTCGAATGGTACGATTGCAATAATTAATAAGTGTTAATCTTTTAAAGCGAAATCACTAATTAAATTACAATTTTCCTCAGATGTCAATCGATTTGATCTATCGGTCAGTTTTTTGCATTACTTGTGGGTGGGACCGGTTCAACTTCTAATCGTCACTTACATCTTATGGGGCTATTACGGTAAGCAAACTTCAATACATCACCATTCGTTGTTTCTCATAAGCACTACATTGTAGAAATTCCCGTAACCTACTACAAAATTAGAAATTGCAGAAAACTGAAAATTATAATTAAGACATTTTATTTCATCATTTACAGGATGGCCATGTTTAGTGGGCGTATCTGTTCTTATCTTGTTTGTCCCGTTTCAAAGTAAGTGCATGTGATGATACGAAATATATAATTAAACTTTATCTTAACTGACACCAATTGACGCAGACGCAACTTCTTAGAACGTTCGATTAGTCTACACTATACCACATGATGCGTGCATGCCATATATGTACATACTTCATAAAAATGGTAATACTCTGTGGGTTCATTAGGTCTGATGGGACGACTTTTTGGTATGCTGCGATTAAAAGTAGCTGAACGAACAGATCGACGAGTTAGGATTATGAGCGAAATTGTCAATGCTTGTCGCATAATCAAGATGTATGCTTGGGAATTTCCTTTTGCCAAACTGGTTGGTGAAGCGAGAGAGTAAGTTTCCGAAAAATAAGAAGTATCATGACAATGACACTGACAAAGCTTTAATAAAATATGTTATATAACCAAAATGTTGACAGGGACGAAATTAAATACATCAGAAAAACTGCATTTCTCCGAGCAGTAAATCTCAGTTGCTACTACATTTCTTCAAAAGTTGTCATTTTCCTGACATTGTTAACTTATGTGCTAACCGGAAACTACTTAAATGCTGAGAAAGTAAACTTTTAATTGATGAAATTATATAAACCCCAACTTAATAATTTTCAGGGTACACATATTCATAATGCAATTTTATTTTGAAGGTATTCGTCACTCTAGCTTTGTATAACAATGTTCGTCTGATTATGACCTTATTTTTTCCAAACGGAATATCTCAACTTGCTGAAGCTCTTGTTTCCATAAAACGGCTTGAGGTAGTGTGCTTAATTTTGTATTAATGAGTTACTATTTTGTATTAACTATTTTAATGAGTTAGTGTAAAATTTATGAGTATTGATTGAATTGCATTTATTCAATTGCCAAAAACAGGATTTCCTACTCATGGAAGAAAGAGCAATGCCTCCTAGAGAAATTGAACCTCTAACTGGCTCAAAAGACCGACGTGGTCCTCGCAAACCAAAGACTGGAGGGGAAGTTAGTGTGACCAATTTGAGCGCACGTTGGACTGCGGCAACAAACACAGACGCCCACACTTTACACAATATATCTTTAAAGGTCTCGGAAGGTCAACTGCTGGCTGTTGTGGGATCTGTTGGGAGTGGAAAGGTAACAAACACTGCGACAATTCGAATGCTGTAATAAATTTCAAAGGGACTTTATTAACCCTTTTAATGTTAAAATATAATTGTACGGCTTTCTTTACCAGACTTCTTTGTTACAAGTGTTGCTTCATGAACTACCTTCTTCAAGTGGCGTACTGCAAATTAAAGGAAAGCTGGCGTACACTTGCCAAGAGCCTTGGATCTTTAGCGGAACCGTGCGAGATAACATATTATTCGGCCGTGATTATGAATATGATCGTTATCATCGTGTTATACAGGCATGCGCGTTAACGAAAGACATGACATTACTGCCATTCCAAGATCTGACGTTAGTTGGGGACCGAGGAACATCTCTTTCAGGTATAGAAAGCGTGATTTTACAAATGTTAAATGTATTTTTAATATTTTCATGTGATATATACTTAAAATTACATAATTTGTTTACAGGTGGTCAAAAAGCGAGAATAAATTTAGCACGGTAAGATGTTCGTTTATGTATTTGCAAAATTGTTTTAATTTCCAGGAGATGTATGGAAGTATATTTTGTTTTCTTTGTCTTGCAGAGCCGTGTATGCTGATGCCGATATTTACTTGTTGGATGACCCTCTTAGTGCAGGTATGTTTCTAGTAAACTTGTTAATAATTAACGATTTTGAAATCGAAATGAACTAAAGTAATACGATAAAGATAAACATATATTTAAACAGTTGATGCAGAAGTTGCGAAGCATATTTTTGAAAACTGCATTATGGGATTCCTGAAGGAGAAGGTCAAGGTGCTTGTTACTCATCAGCTCCAGTTCTTAAAACCCGCGGACGAGATTATCTTGCTAAACAGAGGAAAAATCGAGGCAAGAGGTAGCTACAAGGATTTGCTCAAAACTGGCATCAATTTTGCACAGGCACTTCAAACAGATGAAAATACTACACCCAAGAATGAAGACATCCAGAATAGTGGGCATCCAGCTCAAGTGTTCAAGATGAAAGGAATGGGTCATGAAGTCAACACGGGGCACCCCCAATTTCGTAGAAGTGCATCCATGGGTTTACTGGAAATGAGCGCCTTAGCAAGCACCATTATACCTGAAGAATTTGAATGGGAGGATGAGCCCATGATTGTCAAAAGTTACGGGCGTCAATACGACAGCCGGAGAGAGTATGTTTTTCGTTATATTATTATACTCAGTCCGTATACAGCCATTCACTGAATATGCATACACATTTCACTTATTTTAATTTGTTTAAAAAATTAAACGTCTTTTAGCTCAAAACCCTTGCTTCCAAAGTTCAGGAAACCCAAGCTTTCGTATGGTGCAATCTCACCCGGAACGAGTTCTGAAAGCAGTGGAGAAACTAGTCCATTAATTCCTCAGCAGCACGATGAACTCAGGTCGACTGGCGACATTGGATTGTCTCTTTATTGGAAGTATATTTCTGCGGGAGCTTCCTGTTTTGGACTACTGCTTTTGCTCGCGTCTAACATTTTAGTGCAGTTGTTATTTTCAGGATCCGATTACTGGTTACAATATTGGTAAAAATCTTTACTATTTAAACAGGAAAAAACTCAGTGATGCATGTCAGCGTACAACGTTTCAGAAATTAAAGTAAGTTTGAATGTTTTTCTTTTTAGGACCAAAGTTGAGGAGCAAAGAACGCCAATCACTGAACAGTTGTCACGAGAGAATGCATCCGACTTTGTAATGATTTCTGAAAAACCTGTTGATGCTGGCATAGTGTCAGCGTACATCGAAAATAGTAGGAATATCCAGGTTTATATATACTGTGCGCTAGTTGCAGCCTTGTTTATTGTGTCCCTTATTCGGAACTCCGCATTTCTCAACATTTGTCTGAATTCCTCCATTGAACTACACCGACGTCTGTTTCAAGGAGTAATGAGGGCTGCAATGCGGTTTTTCGAAATAAATCCAGCCGGCAGGGTTCTCAACAGATTTGCTAAGGATATTGGTAAGTCCTTGCATAATCGCAGGGCCTAATTAGAGCCCAATTAGAGAAAATTGAATGAAGTGAATAAAGAATATTGGGGTCACACACGAATTGATAAACTAAATCATGTTTGCAGGTATTATTGACGAAATGCTGCCCATTACTTTATTCGACACAGTCGAGGTAAATATTTTTTAGTAATAATAAACTTGTCCGTAGTTTTATACAGTATTTAATAAATTTCTCTTTTTTTATAGGTCGCTTTGCAAGTAATTGGAGTTGTCACTATTGTCAGTGTAAATAATCCTTATCTTTTAATACCTTCCCTTTCGCTGGGCGTAGTATTTTACTTCATTCGACGATATTACCTCAAGACCGCGAGAAGTGTTAAACGTTTAGAGGGAATCGGTATAAAAGCTCTCCAATTTAAACTTGAATTCTAATATTTAAACTTAGGTATGAAATTATAATATTTATGCATCTTTTGTGTAAATACGCAGCAAGGAGTCCGGTTTTTTCACATTTAAGTACTTCTCTGTATGGTCTCACGACTATTCGTGCTATGAGGGTTGAAAACCAATTCGAAAAACAGTTTGATGGACATCAGGATTTGCATTCAGGTAGCGATTTTAAACTATTTTATAAGAACCGTCGTTTCCATCAACTTCAAAATTTGAAAAAAATCCAAAATATTTGTATCAAATTAACCTAATAATTTTATTCTAGCATCATGGTTTCTCTTTCTTGGTACTGCTCGCTGGCTAGGAATATTTGTGGATTGGTTTTGCATTTTATACATAGGAGTCGTCACTTTCACATTCCTGATGACGAAAGGAGGTGAGTAAATTGTGCCGTCACAGAAGACTCTTCTAAAATAGTCCATATGCATTCGTCATTTATATCCTGTTTATTTCATTTTCATAGAGGATTCTGGATCCGCTGTTGGTCTCTCAATCGCATCTGCTATGTCACTTACAGGAATGTTTCAGGTAAAACAGCTTCACCATTACATAAGCCTACCTTTATGAAAATAGATTTCACGAGTTAAATAGCTATTTTTTTTAATTAAGTGGGGCGTGAGGCAATCAGCGGAAACTGAAAATCAAATGATTAGTGTGGAGCGAGTTCAAGAATATGCTGATGTTGAACCTGAGGCTGCGCTGGATTCCAGGCCTGGTAAAATTGCATTCCCTAATTTGATAGCGTTGTAAATTGCGCGAATACTTTCTTACTGTCGTTGTAAATGTTATGTTTGACAGGATATAAACCACCTGCAAACTGGCCATCCAAGGGTGACATCGTATTTAAGAATTTGGTTATGAAGTATGGGGATGAGGCACCAATTCTCAAAAACATCACATGCGTGTTCAAATCTCAAGAAAAGGTTCTTTAACATTTTATGTGGTTTTGTTTCTGGAATTTGATTTCTCACAAATAGTAATGACAATGAATGTAAACTATCATACGAATGTATAAAATTGTCGGCATAATATAATGTGCAGGTTGGGATCGTTGGTCGTACTGGAGCTGGTAAAAGTTCACTGATCACAGTTTTGTTCCGAATTACTGAACCCTACAAAGGGGATGTTGAAATTGACGGTTTGAGTATTTTACGACTTGGTCTTCATGATTTACGGAGAAAGATATCAATAATTCCACAAGATCCTATGCTCTTCAATACCACTCTGAGGAAAAATTTAGATCCCTTTGAAGAGTACAACGATGATGAATTATGGTCTGTCTTGGAAGACGTGTATTTGGCAGATACAGCGCGAGAATCACCATCTGGACTTGACACAGAGGTAAAATCCCATCTTCAGATGATATTCAAATTGCAAAACATTTTCACAAAAAGTGTACTAAAAACATTAAAGAGGGATTTAATTCAAATTAATGAACATTTCTAGATAGCTGAGGGTGGCTCTAACTTTAGTGTGGGCCAAAGGCAACTCATATGTCTAGGTAAGAGAATTGATAATACGGAATGGTCAACTTTCATCTGTCTTTTCATATCTTCGTACTATCTTTTTTCTAGGTCGTGCAATTTTAAAGAGAAACAAAATTTTAGTATTGGATGAAGCAACTGCCAACGTTGACCATGAGTATGTGAATAATAATGAATTAGTAGATCGTATTACTCCTTATGTAGTTATACATTATTTAACAGTAAGCATGGGAAATGTTAAATTAATTAACCCTTTTTTCAGAACCGATGCTCTTATTCAAAAAACCATACGCCAAAAATTTGAAAAATGTACAGTGTTGACCATCGCACATAGATTGCACACAGTTATGGATTCAGACAGGATACTTGTTCTTGTGGCCAGTAGTGAAAGTAGTGAAAGTTCTATTAAGGTGAGCATCTGATGTGATAATGGCACGATTTTAAATAAAAAACCTAATGTCATATTTTGCATTTGTTTCATGCTAGGAATATGATGAGCCATACAAGTTGCTCCAAGACCATACGAGTGCACTTTATGCATTAGTTCAGCAAACGGGTGCCGCAAGTGCTAAAAATTTGTACAAAATTGCCAAAGAGGTGTGACCTTTATATTTGTATTGTAATAAATATTTAAGTGTACAATTTGCTTACATTTTATGCTTCGATTTTTGCCCTACAGGCACACATCAACAGAAGTCGTGTCACGGCATTGGCAGAAGAAAGTGACCAGGCCTTGGAAGAACAGCGAGAAAGCTGGAGCGAAATAGGGAATTTAACCTTTTAGCTTAAGTACAAAATGTAATTTTATAATCTTTTTTAATACAACATACTTCGGTTTCACTGCTTATTTTTTGAATTCATATTACAACCACGACTACAAGAACAATTAATTTAGGAAATACTTTTTTGTTAGATTTAATTTTCAAAAATGTGTACATCTTTGTGAAATGTTTGTTTTGAATAAATCATTAATTTAGTGTATCGATTGTACATATACCATACAGTTTTGCATAAACGAATAACAGCATGTAAATAAGTAATAAAATACAGTAAAATTGATCATCATGTCACCATCTACTTAATTTCACCGATACAATGTATATACAATGTCTCAAATTAATTACAAGCATTGCTAATTTTTTGAATAGAATACTCTTATACTTTATTTTTTTCGCACCTTTGAATGTGCTTGATTACATTGGTTTGCGAGGAAAAACTTAAATCTTTCAAACAAACTGGACAAGTTGCAAAATTTGGATGTTCTCCTCGAGCTGCAAACATTTCCTTTGCTTTTTTGATTAGTTTTAGCGGTTGAAATTCCGGTTTCTTCAGATCCTCCAGTTCCTACAAAAAGAGAAATGGAAGATTTTAGTTGAAATGTCAAAAAATAGACATGTACTCGTTTTGATTTATATATATTACACACCTTGGGCACTGGAATATCTTCTTTCAAAACAAGTCCATGGTCGAGTTCACACCATCTGATATGGATCCGTGACATTACCCTGCAGCGGAACCTTCTCCCGCAGACATAGCATCCATGAGTAGGCGCATTCCTAATATTTTTTTTCCTTTTTTGATCCATCATTACTTAAATAAAACAAAGGCAAAGGTAATCTCAAAAGTGATACATAATATGATTACTGTTTAAATATCAAGTTATAAAGTGTGATTCACCTTTCTTTCCTACTTCAGCGTTCGCTCCATGTACAAGTACGACATGTTGTATCATATCTACGGGGTTTACACCTTGTATTAGGCACACGCTGCACGAGTATCTCAGTCTGCCTCGTTTCAATTCCAAAGTTCTAAACTTTGGAATATTTTTTGAAGATCGTAATCTGTAATAAAATATTACATTATTTCATCAAAAAGGTTTCAAAATGATAAAGTACTAAATGTCTAGATAACATCTTGCAAATAGCAAACTTACCCTTTTTGACCATGTTTTTTGATGTAATGTCTCCCCAAATCCCCATTCTGGTAGTATTCTTTTCCACAATACTTGCATATACATGGTCGCTCTCCCGTATGGGTCTGTAAATGTGTAAAAAGATTGCTTTTATGGCCACATTTCTTTCCACAAAAGACACAATCGTTCTCCACAGAATTTTCCTTCTCCCACTTCCGTTGCTTCTCAGTTTTCTTGTCTCTCAGCTCTTGATTAAGGAATTCTTGTATATGCTGAGTCTTTAAATGGTTCCTGAAAGAGATTTTGTCCCAACATGAGACTGAGCACACCCAGCATGTTACCCTTTTTTCCCCAGAGTGGACGTTATTGTGTTTTTTTAAATCGCCCTTTGTTTTGAACCTCCTATCGCATCCATTCACTTCACACTTAAACCAGTCGTCTGGTCTCTTTGGGCCGGGCTCATTGTTGGGATGGAGCAGTTTCATGTGTCGTTTCAATGATGGTGTGTTGCTCAAGGTTTTGTTGCAAATTTTGCAGTTGACACGCAGCTTCCTGTTTACATGATCCATGTGTGTTTTATATATTGAATATGTGTAGAATGTCCTTCCACAATGATCACACTTCCTGGAGGATGAAGGAAACTTTTTGCAACTTCTCTCGTGACTTCGGAGACCTTGTTTCGTCGGAAAAACCGCTTCACATATTCCACACTTTTGTCCTATATACTTCATTTTGAAGCTAATTAATTTAAAATATTCAAAAAGGGCACAACAATAATGTAAAATGGTCCAAGAATAGCAACTGTATCAACGAAAGTAATCACAAATTGAAAAATGTAAAAATTGGTTTAATTATTGATATCACAAAACTAATCAGTAGAATAATTTTAAGAACTATCAAAACATTTTACTCATATCAACTGATACAAGGGCTGAAAATGGATCAAGTGAACAAGCATTTTTATCACTGCATTAAGATCTCACACTGCACATAAAGTAATCATATTTGCCGCAAAATTCGGTCATACTACGTTTTCAGCTAGTCACGTGATTTGAAGGAAATGACTTGACAGCAAAGTAATAAGTGCAACACTATTCATATCTGCGTCACTCTTAAATAGTTTTCTGCAAACTAGTGATAGTTTGCATATTAATGATCAAAATTTCTCTATTACCATTAATATATCGTCTAGTTTTGACTATCAAATAGAATAAAATTAATTCAAAAATTAATGAAAAATATTTAAATTCAAAAGACTAAAGGTTTGTCACAAGCGGTTTCAGTTGAAACTATCAATTCTAATTTGATACGAAACCTGGATGAATTTCATGTTTTTGAGTGATGCATTATGTATTCGGAATTAGCTGGCTAGTTTATACAAAACTATTTTGTATTTAAATGCTTTTGTTCATTAAATTCACTTGTTCCATTTTTGACTACTTAAAGTTCAATCAAAAAAGTAAACAATGTAAATAGTTTGGGAATAATTTCAAGGGACACTATAAATCAGACGGCACATTTGGAAATAGTTGTGTCACGCTGTGAATGAGAATTTATTTCAAACTTTCGCCTGCTGACGTACAGCCACAGCAAAGAATAACGATATACTGGCTGAGTAAGGGCTGGTTTTGTGTAAACTAGTTTATTGATTCCATTGGGATATGATTTAAACTAAAATCAGCCGCTGGTTTAAATGTTGTAATAAATTGATTCAACATTATGATCTACTTGATTATTTGAACCATGTCTGAAGAACGTCATTTTTTGAAAGTCAAAAAGAAATTTTTCAGGGCCTGATTTGAATGCTTGGGCCGATGTGTATTTTTTGAATTAATTATTCGTGTTTTGATGAAAGTTGTAAAGCTTCTCTTAAGTGATGGATTCGCAATAAAAAATGAAATCAAAAATGTTTACAGTTAACAACTTCGTGTTATAATTTAATTAATCTCCAAGGTGAATGTTTTATTTTCTAATTTCAAACATATAATTCGATCAAACATTTTTATACTAGAGTCAAAAGTATTTTTTACTAGAAATTCTTTGCTTTGATATATTTCCTTTTTGAAGTGACCATCTGTCACCAAGAAAAACGTATTTTATGAAATTTGCTGCATGCTATGCTACGTTCGTTGTAAAAAATCAGAATGGTTTAATGTAAACTAAAATTTATGCGACATGATATTATACAAACCAGCATTACTCATTCAGCCTCAAAAGTTTAGTGGACTGTTTACTATAACTAACATTACTAACTGGAACTGGAACTAACTGGAACCAAAAGAGCATATATATGCAGATGTATGAGAAATAACGTGTCCCGTTAAATAGCATGGTTGCAGTAGTAATAGTTTGTAATCAAAACAAAATGCAAAAATACAACATCCAATCAATCATGAATAAATTCAAAAAGTAAAAGGTTTCAGTTAGAGCTAAGCATTAGTTCAAATAAATTAATTTTTTGACTACACAGTTTATCCAATTATGATTAGTAAAACACTGCAACAAAATTTAATTAATGAGTCATAATAATATTCAAAAAATCCAAAACCACTAATTCCTTAATGCATTACAATTTACAGTTTCGATATGAAGCATATCTCTATAAACCAGTTTGGCTGCCACAAAAAATTACTACAATATCCTCCAAAGAATTAAACTTTGAATTAACTTATCTTTTATCTTTTGAAAATCAAGTTTAACTTATTTTTTTCTAAGCCATTAAATCAGCTCTGATTTGCACTTGATCGACGACACAAGCATCAAATTTAATCAAAAATATCATTGCATGCAATGCATGCATACAGTGTACAACTGCGTTTACTTTTTGATGAAAATACGTTTCTTTCGAGTCATATGACAAGCAAATGAATTATCTTGATTCGCATGAGTAAAAAAATTGTCAACTGTGTTTAGTGAAACGGTTTTTTAATTTTTTGATTACTTTAACTAACTTTGCTTGATTGGTTAAGCAACAATATCAAAAAAGGAAACGGGAAGAAACGCGGTTCTAAGTTTTATCTTTCCTTCCTATCGCCCAACAACAAAATAATCTTTGTAATGAAACATTGCGCATTATATTTGTGCCAGTCCTTTTTGAGCCAACCATTTGGTTACGATTTTTTTAGTAATTTTTTGATGAATCATTTTAATATCTTTGATATTTTACTGAACAAGTTATTCAAAACTGTTTCAAATTTGTTATAGTATTTTGAAAAAATTATGGCTGCAACAGAAGAAATGGACCGTGATAAGTTTTACCAGTCCCTAAGGGATCAACAGTTTACTGTTAACGTCGTCAGTGAAGACAGGTAAACAAATGCTGTATTTTTAGTTTTTTGATAATTTTTTAAAAGTAAAACTTAATACGTTTGTTTTTATTATTGTTTTACAGAAACAGTTTGTACAGATCCATCGCAATGGAAATTCACGAGTTCGAGGACGCTTACACTGAAGTTAGAACTGACATTCACGACCATGTCGATGCCAACAAAACCCAGGGGAAGTACGCGACCTATTTCGAAGGGAAAACACCAGCAGCAATCAACCTAGAAAGTAAATACACTGTTTTGTGTACTTTTTTGACATTAAATGTTTTGATATTCTTAATTATATTTGTAATTTTTGTTTCAAAAGTTGACCAAATTGAGGAGGAAGAACATGACGGGGGAAATTTGGCATTGATTGGTGCAAGTGACTTTTATAAACGAAACATCATTGTCCATGTTTCTATTGGTCCATTAATGGTATACCCTAACCAGCCAACGTTTAGGGAGGACATACATCTCGCGCTGCATCACTCAAGTGGACATTTTGACCACTTGAAACCCCCTGTTCATGTTCCTGAGGAAAACAATCGTATTGTTTTTGATCAACCACCTGACGCCATTGCTCAACCACCCGAAAATGATGACGTTGAAATGAGTGAAAGTGAGCACAATGAAGAATCAGACCAGGATATGGAGGAGGCTGATTTTCAGGAATCTGAAGACGAAGTCGGTGAGGAGGAGGATCAAAACCAGGAACAAATCGAAGATGACGATGAAGATGACTTCACCAAAGATTTTCCGAATTTAGACCATCCAGTCCCTGCTAATAATTTGACATCCCTTTTGAACAAGTTTACTTTCAAATATCTAGGAAACAAGTTGTTTTGTGCATCAAGAAACTACTTGGACATATTAATATTGGTTCCTCAAAACTCATGCCTTGACACTTTAGTTGAAACTATGAGAGGTTTAAGTGAGGGACAGATTTACTTGTTGGTTGACTATAGCTCCAGATCCAGCGTCACGAATGACCTATTGCACGACGAAGACGCAAGAACAGAATTCCAAGTCTTCTGCAAAAGAATAGAGTTGCCTGCGGACAGCGCAATGCATACCAGAAGTGTCTGGTTATCTTATTCATTAGTAAGAAAAAATACGCACTTTTTTGATAATCGCATTTTTCTTACAATTATTTGTTATAATAGTTTTGATCAAAAATTTAAATAGATAGTTCCACTTATTCTGTCTGCGATGCGGTACTCCTGGAATGGCATCCGCATGGAAGTGCTTTGTAAGAAGTCTTCTGGAGCTTTAGCTACTCATTTGCTCACCTACTACTGGACTGAGATGCGTTATCAAATAACGACGGACATTGAAGCAATTTTGGAAAATCCAGAGGCCGTTTTTTGTGAGCAGTGTGCACCAACGTGCATATGGCGAAATAATACTTGGCATTTCAACTTGGATGATTTTGACAAACTGGAGTACAAGGAGCCAACAGTATATGGATTTTTAGAGAGGTATGTATATCAAAATCAAAAAAAATACAAAAGCTTTTTTTGATTTCATTCACATAATAATATTTTTATTCTGCAGGTTTAACCTTTTTCAGTGTGTTGTTCCTGTCAAGTCAAAGGTAATGCAGAATCTGAGAAGTGTATTTTTCTCCAATGACCCGAGGCCATTCAGGACACTTTCACAACTTTTTGATGATAATGCTAAACTGTACGAAAGCGTAAAGTTTTCTTCATACTTGGTTTTGGTTATGGATGGACCCAGAATGAACACATACGGGAACTTGACTCCGACTGAATTACTTCAAAAGCAAGATGTCTTCAAAATGTTATACGCTGGATGTTGCCTCAATGAACCGTTTCGCTCCTCGCACTTTGAAGGAAAGTCAGCAATTTTCGATGTTCTCACAAGAAATTCGGTAATTTATTTTGTCAGGCAAAAGTGGTACAAGTCACGTGATGCTGCACGGACAGACGAGGCAGTAGTGATTGTAAGTATAATTTTGATTGCAATAATTTACATAATTTACTTTCTGAATTCAAAACATTAAAAATCTGTGGATATATTTAACAGGAGTTGCTAAAGGCGTATGTTAACCGACATCGCCGTGAAAGTACCAATCCTGGTTTTTCTATTTTGAATAAGTGCTCGTCCCCCAGTTTCCTATTACGGTTGTCACCTAGATATATGGATATAATTACCCGGTATTGCGATTCAGAAATTCAAATCATGCAAGTGGATGAAAGGAACAATGATTTATTTCCGGACGGAGTGTTTTCTGGAAATTATCCAGTAAATACACCAGTTCCAATGCATCCAGGGGCTTATCAAGAAAGGGAGTTCGACGATGTTGCCCATCATTATGAAGAGATGAAGTGGAGACGTTAAGTTTTATTCAAAATTTTGACAAAGTAAATATATACATTGATTTTTTTATTTATATTTTTGTACGTTTTTGATGAATTAATTAATTTCATGATGATAAAATCTGTTATTTTTGAATCAATTATTAAACAAAATCAAAAAAAAATGTTTTGTATATTTTATTATTATTTACAATTCGAAATGTGCTTCTCCTTTCCTTCAACGTGTGTAATAATCCTTTTACATTTGGGACAGAAAAACTCGTCTTGAGAATCCTTAGTTTTTTCAAAATACTTTTTCTCGCAATTTTTGATGTGGCCTTCTCGTGTTGGTTTGTATGTCAGGGTGCTCAAATCTGCATTACAATAGTCGCAATGTTGTCTCACATCTGGTTCTAGGTGGTCTTGACCCTTCTTCAACTGCTGCACGTACTTTGCACTGTCATCCTACAGCAAAGCAAAAAACAAGGTGCTAATTAATTTGGTTTTAAATTTTTGATTACTATTTGCACGTTTTAATTGTATTGTTGGCATACAGTTGGAGGATGAGTTGTATAGCCGCATTCCCTTTCACAGTTGCGGATATGGTATCGCGTCATGGTTCGGCAATGGAATCTCTTTTCACAAACATAACAGGCATAAACTTTCCTGTGGCCATTTATACGTGTCGTGCTCTCTCCTTGTAATCGTTTTCTCACTGCTCCTATAATTTTGAAAATAAAACCAAATTTATTACAAAAATTCAAAAAAATAACAATCACGTGAATCTTTCAAATAAAACGTTGTCTTACTTTTGATTCCTTTGTCAATTTTTAAGTCATGTTCATTTTTCATGTGGTCCAAGATTTTTGTGTGAGTAAACTGCGACGAAAGGCAGATACTGCATGCATATCTGGTAAATGGCTTGGCAAAAGATTGTTTGTCAATTTTATCTTGAGTGACATGCCTTTTGCAGTGAAGGTTTTTATAGGTTCCATTTGGAAACTTTAAACCACAAACTACACAAGCAAACTTGTACTCATTTTCTGAAAGATGATGCTTTAACATGTCATTATGATAATGAAATACAAACTTTTTTGATGGAAAATTTGCAAAGCACTGAGGACAGTTTACAACTCTATTGTCTTTTGGAATACATTTGGAGACATGTAGAATTGCAGATAACGGATCAAAACTGGAGAACACATTGTCACTACATGTAGGACATTTGAAATAATAATCTCGTTTTCGACACCCTTTTTTGAGATGATTAGCCAAATTTTTAAAGTTTTTGAATTTATTAATGCAAAACTTGCACTGAAATTCGTTAGATTTCTTATCCATTTTACTTCCGGATAACGATGATTTTCAAAAAATTACAACTTTTCTGTAAATGGTATTAACTTTTTTGTAAACACACAATTACCCCACTCTTTGACCAAAATACTTCTTGTTCTAGCAAAACATCTTTTCCATCAATTCTTAAGTTACCAACTTTGTAAGCGTCAATATAGTCAAACATTACTTTAATATGTAATCTGGGAGCACAAAGTTTCTTTTGGAAATGTAATCACTGTTATCAGACTCTAGATTACGATTAAACATTTTATCATTTTTAATGTACTGGCATTCATTTTTCAACAAAAAAATCCTTAAAATGTTAAAATAATGCCAAGAAATATAAATCATATATGCATGTGCTGATAAAATAATGCTTTTTAGTTATATAATTAAAACATCACGGTTTTTGGTAATATGTTACCGTTACCTTTTTTCAAAGTCAAGTCACGTATTTCTCTTTTGTATGTTTTGAAATAACTCATAAATACTGTTTAAGATACAATCCTCAATTTTTTTTCTTTGAATACTAAAATAAATAAAATGTACTATAAATTGCAAACATCTTGCAAAAGACACTAGTGAGTGAAAACAGTTCGTAAAAAATGTAAGCCAAACGTATACTTCGTCCAAAGTTAAGTAATTAATTATCGTATAAATGCAATGTAGAAGAAAAGGGCTACTACTATTCTGGATTTTCGTTTGCATACTTCCATTGTGTCAAAACTACTTTGAGGTAACTGTTCATCACTTACACTTACACCAATGTCTTTTGTCATACGATTGAGAAGTCGCCCTTTAATAAAGTCGAATTAATTTCTATATATATTTTAATTATATGCAGGTTATCTGTATTCATAAGTTGTTCCATTCATCTCATGCTTTAGGTATTTTTTATAAACTTATGCTGGGGAAGTTAAGGTGACATTTAAATCAAATGAAACTATTTTATGTACTTTTTTGGACGAAAATTAACAACTATTTTGTCTATAGGAATTCGACGAGCCTTTCAATTTATTATGTAACGAGGAAAGTGCCCTCTCTCAGTTAGTTCAAACAACGGGAAAGGCGACAGCTGCTAATTTATTGAAAATTGCGAAAACCGTAAGCAGTTTAGTGATTTATGTAGCAGATGGATTTGCTTTGACAGAATTAAGGTGTGCATGATTCATTTGAAATATTTTTATGTATTTTGCAGACACACGATAAACGAAGGCTATTGAATATGGACCGCGTATTGGAAGTAAACGAAAATGAATCTGCTGAATCAAGCAGTACGGGTTCTTTATCATCGCCTTCATAGAATATTTTAAAGAAAAAATACTTAATGCCTATTGATTCCATCAGGTTGAATGTTGAATCGTGGTAAACCTTGCCATTTAAAAATGGTATTCTCATATTTATAATTGAACATTACCATATGCTTTTAACTTGTACCCAAAGATTTTGTACATTTTATAATGCGAAATAAAAGGACTTTTTACAGTTCCATTTTAGAAAAATAATTTTACTGTATTCTCGTACACAATATCTGCCAATTCATTTTGGTTCATCTCTTTGATTCCAGCAACAGCTTCCAGGACATTTCTGTAAAATCAATTCAAATGATAATGAGCTTATGACTTGTATTTCAAACAAATGAAAATCTGTTTACTGTTAAAATGATATCGATTCTTACAGTATCGTCTGTGGTTCATTTCTACTTTTGAACATGATGTTTTCACTCCAGTTCTTTTTTGCTGCCTCAAATTTGGTTTTTACGAATTTACTGGATGCGTGGCTAGGACGAATTCCGCACCATGGGGCATCTGTTTCTAGCAACAGTCGTCCAACTGGTATTTCTTGGACAACCTTGCAATTTTCTTCAGTCTTCAAAGAGCTATTCAAATAGACATATTGGTACAGTTAGATTTGTCAGTGTTAACTAAACCCACCTTTGATCGTATTTTCTTAAGATTCAAAATTATACCAGCATACCAGCCATTAATTCCAATGTGTAAACCAAGTTCAAGTAATAAGTTCAGCTCCTCCACGGTTCCATCAAACGAATGTACGACTCCACCTCGTGGAAAACAATCTCGGTTTTCTGATAATATTGCATACAAATCCTCGGCTGCTGCTCGACAATGAAGAAATAACGGCAGATTAGCTAATGGTCCCAGTTCCTTTAATTGCAAAGTAAAATATCTAGGAATAGAAGATCGTAAATTAATTTAATAATCAAAATGATCATGAATTCTATATACTGCATATGTATCTTTCACCAATTTATGTATCACATACTTCTTCTGTGTATCCTTATCGCAAAATTGCGTTCTTTCATAATCCAGTCCAAACTCCCCAATCGCCACGATTTTACCTTTGTTCACATCAACAACTTCTTTCAGTTCACTAATATACTCATTTGGAGAAGAGTATTTAGTTTCAAATTCACTGCATCTTGTTGGATGAACCCCGACAGTACTTAGCAGTCTATCTAAATATGTAACAAGTTG
>JAQFZH010001633.1:0-20171 GCA_034695485.1 Entomobrya nivalis
GAAAGTATTATTGACAGCAAGAAGGCTCTTCCTCCATCTATAATTGTTGGAGGGTCTGTAAGCAAGTCCTCTGATTCTCAGGATCCCGGAAGAAGTCCTTTTATACTAGTTTACGGCCTAAGTCCCAATACAATTACCATGAATGACGCCAGCACTACGCCACCAGAAGCACCTCTGAAGACATCAAGTCGCACAGGAACCAAACAAGAGAGTCAACATTTTGAAGAGGACATCTTCAATTATATCTCAGAGGGTGACATGCTCTCCGATTCAATAAGTATTTTCAGCGACATGAATATGTCCGATGCATCAGGAACATTTGTGGTTGATGCGACTGGCTCAATAATTGGAGGAGGTCATCATCATCACCATCATCCATTTATAACGTCGTCCAAGAAGAAACTGTCGGCAGCAGCCCAAGCTAGTCAAGCTCAATCCAACAAGGGCGCGGGAGGGGATAAGGATTCTAATAACAAAAGCAAGACTGAAACTCCATCAAAGGAAAAGGAAGTTGTGTTGGTTCAGAGGATAGATTTACCCAATGATCTAAGGCATTGTACTGTCACGAAGGACATTCTACCAACTTTGGATGGGGAACAAGTTGTATTATCATTAGAAAGTAGCATGACAGCCACCTCAAGTGGATCTAGTAACGAACAAGTTGTGTATGGAGCCTTGATCGTGCATCGGGTCATTTGTGAATCTGAAATGCTCAAATTGGAGAGACAACCAATAGCGTGTAGAAAGTTCATATCGAAAGAAGAAATGCCTTCCCTGTTGTGCGTGATACCACCAGAATATGATGAGTCAGCTTTGGCTTGTGTTCTCAAAAACGGGCTATTGTGCATTTTACGTGTTAACGACCTGTCCTTAATCAAGAAGATAAAGAGGCCTGAAAGTGATCCGCCACTTGCTTCCATTTCTTATGTTTCGTGTATGTGAATTTTTTTATTGATGAAGTTCTAATTAATTATCATTCATGTTTCTCCTACCTAACCTTTAACTATTTTCGTTTTTTAGGTTTGGAGCGTCTCTGCTGCGGTACTAGTCGAGGAACATTGGAAATGTATACACTTAGTAAGGCTGACATCGACCTGCAGGATGATGGGGGAAGCATAAGTGGTGATTTGAGTGCAGAAAAATCTCTCGTCTCAACAAATAGTGGGGTTGACACTTCAAAGTTGATTGTTAACCAATCGTTGACGCTCAGCTCAATGAAGCAGTTAATGCAATTGACGTCATTTGACAATATCAAGCCATGCTTTACTGTTAATGTGTCTTCCTGTTGGGTAAGGATTATCCAGGCGCAGAAAGATCGTAAGCATCCTCAACATCTGCAGCACCAAGACAGTGAAGTCAGCGAGTCAACACTTTCGTGGAGATTGCAAAAAACCAAGTTAGTTTATTCATTTTAAAACATATTTGCGAACTGAATAGAGAGTTTATAAAAAATGCTTCGATATTATGGTATCTGTTTTATTTTAGGAACTCCAAAAAGGAGCACATATTTGAAATAACCTTACCTAAGTCATCACGAGTTGGACATCTGGATCTGAAGTTCAGTTTGCAACCTGGTTGCGCAACCCTTCCGCCCATTGAAGTAACTTTGTATCGTGCTCTGAAGAATAAAGTCAAGTCAACAAATCCATCAACCTCAGGAGGAGAGTCCCAGATGAAGACGAAGGCCGTGTCAAATGAATTTTTGAAATCTATCAATGCAGTACCTGTTTGTGGTCCACTAGAGCTGAGTTCCAACCTTGATCTTTCGGGACAAGGCGGAAACGTTGTAATGACTAGCCCAACTTTGGTTCTTACGAAAGGGCGAAACTTCTACCTGCACATCAGAGCCAAGTCTTTGGCTAAAGGGGAATCTCAGGAGTTGAATAATCAAAATGCATCAATTACAGTTGGGGGCAATAAGGAAGGAAAGTCTGATAACGTCAAAGCCACTACCTCCGCGTCCAGCTACAAGATTATGTTGGCCAAGGTATTATTTAATCTTAAGAATATGTTGTGCATGATTTATTAGTGTCCTACTAACACACACATTTCAATATTTTTCCATCATTGCCTGATTAGAAGGCGAACGAGGAATTGGGACTGAAGACTTTTAAGGTAAAGAGTAAACCGCATGCAAACACAGTATATCCAAAACTACAAGGATCTGCATTAACACTCAAGTTTTCAAAAGAGGGCACCCCATTTTATGAGCTAACCCCGTTTGCTTCACAGCATTCTCCCTCAGGTCATCATCACCCAGCCAAGTCTGGTGCAAGCATAGTTGCAAATGATCTTGACGGAGACAAGCGGAAAGAGTACTTGGGATGTGATTGGATTCATGAGATTTCAATTACGATCCGAAAAGTGAAAGCTACTTCAATGCCTTTGGAAGAGTAAGTGAACCACGATATGATACGAACTGTATATTTTTAAGTGCAGCTTTGTGTAACTAAAATAAAATATGTTTTATGTTTTCAGTTATGAAAGAAAGCACATGCTTACTTCGGAACGCTTTTTCTCTCGCTTACTGGACATTGCTGTTTTTGAGGGAGAAGAAAATTCGTACTCTGCTCAGAGTGCTGCCTTGGATCTCCTCGTGTGGATTGCTGCTGTAAATCTTTGTGGTCCTCAGATTGGAAACACCAGCTATCAGACAAAATTCATTGAAACTGTTAAATCTAGGCTGAGTTCTCTTATCCTCCATGGAATCCTTTTTGCGGACCGTTCAACAGCTCACAAATGTGCTAAACTTTTAGTTTTATGTATTGAGTAAGTTCAATAAGAAGAAAATTAAGATTATTTATTTGACGTTTTTATCCTTGACATTTTAATTTTATTGCGAATTGTTCTTTTCATAGTGCTGTCGAATCCTTCTGTAGCGAAGACAGAGGAGAACCTTTCCTTCCAGTATTATTGAATGAAGTTCTCAAGTTGTTACCTTACACCATATCATGCACCTCTGCTGGATCTTTGCAGTGGTTCTTTTTGATTCTTAATCGAGTACGAAATGAAAATCTCAGCTTAGCCAGTGAGACCCTGTTAGGACTTTTGAAAGATGTGTCAAAGGAGTTGAACGAAAGGAATGAGCCGATGCATTCGTTGCTGCGTTCTAGGTTAGCTAATTAAGTAGTATGCGATGGAGTATAATGTATTGTAGTTTGGTGTGATTTAATAATATTCTGTTTGTTTCATTGGCCACTATTAGATTTGGACTTTATGGAACACCTTTCGAGCAAGAACTGTTTGAAGTAGAAGTCCCTCCGTTTACAAAGTCGTACTCCCATCCATTAACCTACGCTGGTTTGTGCTCTTCTGAAAATGCTAGCACCGTGGGTTCCGGCACTTTTCATTTGTGGGGTCTCAAGGACGTAGATTTCCGTGATCTCCTTGTTGGAAGTCCACTCAGCCTACGATGGGGAAAAATTGGCAATTTGTCCCCCAAACAACAAATTCATGGGCTTCTAGAAGTGGAGCCTTTACACTTTACCTGTCATGCAGCTTCAGACGGAACTCGAGTGGAAAAAATAGATTTAGGTGCAAGCACAGGATCGTTTTCTGCACCAGTACCCCTTCCCCAACCATGGGAGCCTTTCACAACGAACTTACCCACTGGAGAAGGCTCCAAAAAGTCAGAACCAGACAAGGTAGAGCAAATAATGATGCTACAAAAAGCTCTCAAAATGGAATCAGGCGACGCGTACTATGATATTCTATCGGATATGAAATTCATGGGGAACAATGTGAGCATGCTTGAGCTTCCATATGGTGGCGTAAATCCACCCGATCATCATTCAGACATCGCACACATCACAGCGATTGATCCCAACACTTGGAATAAAGCCGCTGGAGTTCTAACAATGGTTATGCAACCTCTAGTGGATCCACCTCTGCCTCCACCACCACCGCCAAGTTCCTCAGCCAATGTTATGATTGGTCCATTCATTCAACCGACTATGAATCATATGGGAGTATCATCTGCTTTTCTACACAAAAGTACAACGCCGACGCAATCCCACACTGGCATGAAAGTAGCTGCTGTGTCACCTATGCCTGTCAATCCAGCAATCTCTGCAGGATCCTCAGCCTCTTCTGAGCTCAACAAACTTAGTGCCGGAAACAATTCTAGTGGTGGTCCAAGTGGTAGTAGTGGAGCCCAATCGCAACAGCAAGACCAGTCTAGCAACGGAGGAGGAAATGATGGATTGAGGTTACTCCTCTCCCCGTGGCAGCAGATGATGTATGTGCCACCCCAACAAGCTTTAGTGATTGATAGAATGCACTCTGGAGCCAGACGATTCGTGGTTTTGGATTTTGGTGCACCTGTCTTACTAACTGATATGATCATACCCGCGTGCAGTGATTTAGTTTCTCTCTCAATTGATATTTGGCTTCACCGTGAAGATACTGATGGTCAAAGACTGGTGGTAGCATCTGATATTGGTAGTCGATCTCTTGTGATTTGTGACTTACAGCCTCCCCCTGTTTGCCGATATTTGAAGGTAATTAAATTAAAGTGTTGTAAATGTAAATTTGTAGCAGTTACACTTGAGAGACTTTCTAATAAAATGAATTATTTGCTTTGTAATGCAGATCACGACAATAGGACGTTATGGAATGGGTACCACCAAGTGTCGCATTCCGCTGGGAATGTTTTATGGCCACTCCACCATTCTTCCCAGTGATTTGAGATCAAACTCACCGGAGAGTATAGCAAGTGTACCTGGTGATGTAACCGTGCTGACGCCTTCCAATGTACAAGCTCACTTATCTGTACTTTCATATCTTGTAGAGGATATAGGATGTCGTTATCAACTAGCTTGTACCAAATTAAGACGACTGTTGGAACCTTTAATGAAACCTGATATATCTCCATTGGATCACATGTCCTATTATCTCCCGAAAGGAAAAGAAAGAAACAAGCTGGGTTTGAACAGTAGTAGCGATCAAGCTGTTCTTTCCTCGTACCAGGAATGTATCACTTTACAACAGCAACTTAATGTAGCAACGAATGTGATGAAACGCTTGCAAAAATGTATGACGCAGTTGCCAGCAGTAGATGTAACAAGTTATAACCCCAGAAGAAATCTTCCAGACATTTGTACAGACAAGGTCCATGTACTAACCGAGTTTTTGATTGAATCGCTGCTTGGAATTAGCTTCTTAGCTTCTAGTTCATCTCTGGCCACTACGGTAAATGTATACTCAGAACGACTTTGACTTCTTAATTTAATATTGTGAATGTTCTTTTCTCATAACTTTAATTTTTAATTATTTACAGCCGATTCCGTACTCCCTGTACACGAATATGACACAAGAAACTTGTGAAGCTCTATTCAAAGAAATTTGTGTGTTGGAAAATGGCCAGTGTCAATTATCTACTTGTACGTTGATGCTGCGCGTGTGCGGATGTCAACCATGGTGGGGTAAATTCCTTGCCTCAACTATCAAGACAATGTTCTCCTCCAACCAGAACGGCATCTTCCCTCAAGACAGGGTGTTCATTCTTCTTGTGTACCTTGGACAAAAATCACTTCTTAGTGCGACGAATACGTCAGTACTGGAAAATGCAATGGAACTTCTTGCTGAGCTACTTTCTCCGATTGAGGATAAAAGCTCATTTTTAAGGTCTAAAATTGACATGACTTTATTGGGTTGGGTGGTGATGTATTTGTGCTTGTGTCTGGATGGTGTGAATTGCACCCTTACGTCGTCTACTACAACTCCTGCTTCAAGTGGTGGTGGAAATAAAGGGAAAGAGAAAGAAGTTACATGTGTTTCATCAAGATGGGACTTTATTCAGGGGGAAAGTGCTCTGTACCGGAAAAGTGGGAGTACGTCAAGACTGTCTGGAAATGGCACCTTTAAGCGGAGGATCCAAAAGAAACTTATGGCGACAAAGCAGAAGCTAGAAGAACTAGATAATGTTGCCGCTGGACTAGGATATGCTACTCAAATGGTAAGTGATCTTAAGAGCTGAGTCAAAACAATCTAAGACGCGAGTCCCTAATGTGACGTTTATTTTTTGTTTTCAGCAACAACTGGGAGGCTTGGGCAATAAGCTTTCCGCTTTAGGCAATCAAATTGAAGCAATCAAACAAAAGCAAGCGAGTCTAGGGAAAACGATAAAGATCCAAGGATCAAAGCATTTTAAGGACCTTCTTCAAATTCGCCGAAGTGAACTCCTCAACAAACGTGGAATGCTCTCCAGTAAAGACATGAAAGAAGACATTAGCCCACCGATGGATGTGGAAATTAACCTTAATTTAAGTCAATCGCTGTGCCTGACTGTTGCCAAAGGATTGGGTCTACTACTGTTAAGAATGGACTCAACTTGTCATTCGGACGTATATCTAATAGTGTGCAAGGCATTAGCTAAAATCGCGACATCCTGTAGACCGTCGATACCTCTGGGAGCAGTATTTGACGTGGATCAGTTAGCTACACTTATCTGTGGTTCTTGTGGAAGTGATTATGTGAGAGAGCGGAATTGGTCTTCAAGTTGGGTGTCCCACGCTACGATGTGCCTTATTCAAGATATTCTGGAAGGAGAAAAGTTGTATCCTTCACCATCTGCCCAAAGGAACAATGGAGAGGATGGTGCTGCAACAATTATTCCTACCGGTGGAAGTGCAGGTGACGCAATGGGAGAAGATATTATGGAAGGCATCACGGAAGAACAAGCGGTGAAAGCTGCTGCACAAGTGATGCAGGTGGAAGACATGTGTGTGGATTCCGTCGATTCGGATGCAGTAAATGAAATGCTTGGAGGCATGTCCGATCCTGCTAATATGGAGAGCACTGTTAGTCTTGACTCTGAGGATAGTGATTTTGAAGACATTGAAGTTATTGAGTTTGGAATGATGCCAGACGGTCCAAAGTGTCCTGGAATGGGACCCAATGGAAATGGGAAAAGGTCTGGGAGTGGAGGCGGAGGTCCAAAGAAATTATCCCCGTGCACAACCAGTATTTCATCGGCTCTCGATGCTAGACTAGAAAGTGGAGTGGAAAGTACTACCGAAATTAGACTTAGGCTTATGTCTGTCGTGGACTCTGAAGTACTTGCACAATGTCTCAAGGCACCAGTGGAAGTTCCTCCAGAGATTTTGAAAAATCTTCCGTCTGTCAAAAAGAGGGGTCTCCCAGATTTGATCCAATATAGTGTCATTCCTTCTCAGCAGATTTTATCTAATTGTTTTGACAATATTTTTGATATGATGGCATCTGAGGTTTGTGAAATATTTTACAACGTTTTAAAACGAATCAATAATGTCATGATCGACATATTATGATATATTTAACACTATCTGTTGTTTTTCTGTTAAACTTTTAGAATTGCTCATTAAACATTGCTAAAGTACTCCAGTTGTGGATCACAATTAATACGGAGTATCCTGCAATGGAAGAAACTCACAATGTGAAACCTGTGATACCTTTGTCTTGCAAGTCTCTATCGTCTTTAATGTCAGCTTTAACCAAGTAAGATAAATTATTGGCATTCATTCATATTTTTTTTATCGATTATGATTTGACAAGTTGTCTCCTATTGAAAAAAACATATTTATTGTTTTAGGAATGCTAGTGTTGGTATTCAAGAATGGGGACTCGCCTTTCAGTGTTTAGGTCTTGCTGCGAATCAGCGGACGTTGAATTCTCCCAATGGCCATTGGCTGTACATCATGACTGATAAAAGTTTCCCAGAAATTATTTTGAAGTTTATTTCTGGCTCCGGCATCAACATTCAGAAAAATCATGTTGTTTCTGCGGGACCAACTGTTTGCCAACATTTTTATAACTTTTTGCTACGCCTGCGACAACTCAGTAATGACAGCGTTTGGACTCCTTGTTTGAAAGAAGTATTGCTCCGTGTGCTGGGAGTCTTTTTGTCGGGCCCTTTTCTATATTCAGAATTTCCTTTGGATGCGTTCAACAAGTTCTTGGATCGTGTGACATGTCCCGATTTGTCATACGAGAATCCTACAACTATAATATCGATTATTCAGTCATTTGGTAAATATTTTGAAATTAAAAAATATATTATGCAGTTTATTTGCCGAGTTTAAATAAACTTTGCATGTTATTTACTTTTTAGCGTCCGCGCTGCATAGATTTGTGTTTTTCCCGAACAAATTAAACATTCGGTCATCGGCCGAGTTGAAAGCAGGTCCAGCCACAGTTACAAGTGCCGCGGCTGGAATTATCGATGGCAAGACAGGTAAAGGGCAAACCCTGGAGATGATAATGTTCCGCCTGGTTACTTTTATGGCATCAGCAGTCAGCCTTCCATTCAAAAATTTTGAGGACGTAAGTTATTCTACTTTATTTTATGTATGACAGCTAGAGAAATTCGATTACCCTTAATGTATTTGACTGATTTATTTTCACAGCAGAACGGAGTTGAAGTTAACGAGTTCCTCAAGAGCATGACCATTTCTTCCAGTTTCAAGGAGTATGAATCAACCTTGAAAGAATGTGTTGCCAATTGCGCTGGTACACCACCACGGACCATAGCGGATATTGTACTTCAAATGGAGCCTGCTATGATGCGAATCTTGTCAGTGTTGGCACATCCCAACGGAATCAACGTTTTAGTCAGTGGAGACCTGTCGAGTGCCTTTAACATTTTAGATACAGCTGCTCCTTCAACAGTTGTCGATGCTGTGATTCATCTATTTAGTAAACTGCATAGCAATTGTACTCAACCAGAGTGGATGATTAAACCTGTGTGTAGATTTTTGTCAAGTAAGAAATTGCCAACAAAAACAAGATTTTGATTATAAAAAATGGTTTTATTGCAGTTGTTTATAAGTCTGGTTTCTTCTTGATTTTAGCTTCTCCGTTTGATGATTTTTATTGTCCCTTGATGGTGTCTGAAACGTTTGTTCTAATGGTTCTGAAGGTTATTAGTAAGGAAGAATATCTAAGGGTGTTCACCGAAATGAAATGTGTAGAAGTAAGTTAGAAATATTTTTGGTGTATGTTAAACAATGGCTATATTCGAAGCTTGTTAATCATCACAATTTTTTCACTTTTTTACAACTTTTCAGGCGGTCTGTGAGAAGTTAGTAAACAGTACCAAGAAGTTCATCAGTAGCTGTCCGACATTCGTTTCCATTATGACTCAGTACATTGGACGTACTGATGCAAATGCCATGTTTGGGCAGAAGAAGTACGGAGGAGAATCTATTGAACTTCAAGACGGACTGATAAATGTAGCCCCATTGGGTACTATAACTTCGACAAACTTCTCAGCTCATCCTTCCGAGGTGTTGCTGCAAGCTACTCCTCCGCATCGACGTGCCCGTACTCCTGTCTGGTCTTACCATTTTTTCCCGGAGGAAAGCTTTTTGGAATTAGTAATCACTCTGCCCTGTGCAGTTCTTCTTAGAGAAGTTCAAATCGTGCCTCATATGACATCGTTATCAAGTAAGAACAGTGATGTGGTATCAAGTGTATAATTTCATTTGTATATATGAGTTTTGGAATTGGTATTTAATTTTGCAATTCATTTTATTGGACTCGGATTAGCAGCTTGTCCGTCCGCCGTGATGGTGGAGGTATCACGAGAGCGTAGCAATATGACTTTACCAATGAGTCCACCCGTGCAATGTGGTGGCTTGTCTAACATCAGCATACAATTAGCACAACCGGAAGTAGCTCAAACAGTATTACTTCGACTATTCAAACCAAAGGATTCTAACAATTTGGGATTATCACAAATACGCCTTCTTGGATCCACGACATTCAGTGAGGCAGCATTGCAAGGCCTTGCGTCTGGAGATGGTAGCCGCTCATTGGAGTCTAGTGCCCACTGGATGTACATATTAGATCGAGCCATTAACACAGCAGAAGGAAACTCTCAACTTTATAAACACATAATTGACACAGCTGTCTCCACACCAGAAATGTTGGAGTCATGCTATTCTGCCTTAGTGGCACCAGTCACATCAGGAAAGATAAACGATGTCTCCCTAACACACGCCGCTTCAGTTCTCTTCCATTTTGGAAAGTATCACAAAGATGTCAGCGAACAGCTCATTAATGCTTTAATCGGACCAGTTCAACTTGGTCTCTCACATGGGCTATCCGCCAGTTCCAATTCACAGGGAGCTAATGGCCAGTCGCAGCTAAATACCGTCGTCGAACTTCTGTATAAGTTGTGTTGTTCCATACCTGAGTGGGGACATTCCAATCTGTTGGCTGTTATTCGGTGGCTTGAAAACTGTGCAGACGAAGCTCTTTCGGTATGATATTGATATCCCAATTTTGAAAATGTCGTGAGATCATTATTATGATATGAATGGTAAACTCGTAATATCTGCTTATTTTTCAGAATGCTTCGAGTTTTAGAGCAAGCGGGGCCGTTCCTGAATATATACAAGCTGTATCCGCAGCTCTTTGGTCTGTCGCTGCCACCGGAAGAACGGATTTGACCAAAATAGCAACTCCTTATCTTTTAAAGTAAGAAATATTAATTATCGAACAGTTGCTTCCGCTTCTTGATGGTGTTAGGAAATTAAATTCGTCTTCTGGAATGTTTATTCATAATTTAAAATTTGTTGGATTACAGGAAACTATATAATTGGTCACTGAAGTTGGAAGCGAAATCAGATCTGAAATCGATCGTAGACCACATGATCTGTTCCGTGTGTTTTTGTCAGCCTTGGTTATTTGTATATCTCATGTTTAGTATGAATCTCATCAAATTGTCAGAAGGGATAGGTAGGCATTTTACATTTAATGGCGTAATCGTTGAGGACGTTGAATTTTTCATGAAAAGGTCCAATTATCATTATTTTCTTGTTTTGTTGAAGATCTCAGTGGCAGTTGCTTCACCGACTTGGTTCAACAGTGGTACGACGAAGGGAGTGTATGGGGAAGAGTTGAAGTGAAAGATATTCAGAGTTTAAAATCTGAACTCCATCCAAGTATTCTCATGACTCTTGGAAGAGCTGCACAATCACCCGCAGCTGCGAATAATCTGAAGAATTCTTGTTTGTTGGAAGCTTTAAATACATCCATCATGGATTTCTGGAATTACTACAATACGAGTGCTTGGATGATCGGACAGGCAGTGACTACAGAAGGAATGCAGAAGAATATTATAACTCCAACTCAATTTGTGGGAGTCCTCACTTTCTACGGTGAGCTGTGCAAAGTGAACGAATTCAAGAGTTGGTTTGGAAATCAAGGAGCAACTTTTTGGCTACCTGTGCTGAACTTGCTGTCAACTTTACCCGGCAGTTTGAAGTCTTCCTATTTTGGAACGTATGTGTATGATATTGAATCAACTGTGATAAATTTCCTGGCAAAATGTTGTTGGACTCACCCAGAAAATCAGAAGAAAGTTGCATCTTGTCTTCGTGATATTATTTTGAAGCAGAAAGCAACACCACACAGTAAGTGAAAAGGAAGCTATTTAAGATATTTTTTAAATAAGGGAAGTAAGATGGAACATTTATCAATTATATGTTTGTTTGTTCTTACAGAAGCGGTGTTCCTTCACTCCATGTCCTCGTTTTGTCGTCGGCTGCTTATTCAGTTACTCCTTGAAAACGAAAAAATTGTCGTGCACGTCAAGAGTGAAAGTAAATTTCCACTAAAGGTTCCTGGGACCACAGTTCCATTGAAAGATCGTCATCCTTGTATGGGAGTCAATGGCGGTGATCGTGTTTTCTATGCAAGCACTCAGTCTCCTGCATTCGAAATGCTGCGGATGATTGAGCCCCTTGGTATGAAATTAGACAAATCTGGAAATGCAAGTGAGGCTAGTCGACCTGTCGTAATGCCAAAGAAGGATGGTTTAGTGGAAGCAGGTCTGGAAATGATTGATCAAATCATTGGGTCAGTAGCGAAAGAGAAACGTGTTACTGCAGATCAACGACGATTAATAAAAACTGCATCAAAGAAACTAAAACCAGATAGTCTTAGCGAAGGAAAAAGTGCTAGTGAAAGTCCAGATATAAAGAAAGGCCCCAAACTTGTAAGTGTTTCTTGATAATTTTTCTGTTTTTTTAATTGATAAAACTCGATTTAACATATTGTGATTTGTGCTTTATAAATAGATATTAGAACTTGAGGAATATCCAGAAGTTAAAGTTCCGTTACAGCTGCCTCTTAATACTTTGTTGGCCGCTGTACAAAGTCGTGTTCCATTCCTCGACGTGTTAGTTTTCTCTCTGAGAACTGAACTTTCAGGCGGAAGCCAGTCTTCAGCTGAACTTTCACCATCCACTTCCACACCGTACATAACCGACCCTGATCAGTCACAATCAAGCCAGGGTCAGCAGAGTTCTGGCATCAGGGAAAAGCGTTCTAGAAGAATCCCAGATATCTTCAACGTCAATCCTGTACCGTCCACCATAGAGGTTTTCAGTCGAATGGGAGGTCTGGGATTGTTAGCCAAACATCTACCTGTTGTTTATCCAGATACCTTGAGACAAATTGCTGTTGGTTCTAAAATCACTGGCTCTGTTGGGCTTGTTATGGGTATGGATAAAGAAAGTCCTGTCCAAATGCACACTGATGCAGAGTGGGTGAAAATAGAGAGTGCTGACGACTTTTATGATGTAAGTAATGTTCATGTGTACCATGATAAGTAAAGTGAAGTAAAATTGATTTGTGAAAATTTATTTTTATCAACTTGGTTTTATCAATAGGATATGATGGAAAGCATCGTAGCTTCTTCCACGCCAATTCAAAAGAAGAATGCTGCATTCCGTCATTTCAATCCAACACCAGGAATCCCTCCTCATTCAATGGCAGCGTTCGGGTTATTTTTGAGCCTTCCCAAATTCTCAGAGGTTCTACTAGGAGAACGTGTTGGTGCACAATGTATGCTCAGATTAGTTATGGGTGTAACTGATGATGCTGACGGGAACGATATTTTTGGCACTCCTGTTGCGAAAACACTACCAACGCTTCCATTCCAAGTTCTGCGTTGTCTCTTAGAAATTCTTCCACTAACTACAGAAGAGGGTCGTCACCTTCGTCGTGCCATGGTAGAGTATAAAGCAATTCACTTCATACTAGCATGTTTGGCTGTTTTTACCCATCAGCAGTGTGATCCTTCTTTGGTACCTGGATTGCAACATGAGCTAGTAATTGCTGCAACAAAAGCACAAGGCGGCTACGAAAAGAATAATAAGTCCGACGACAAATCTCATGTGTACTGGGCAAAAGGAACGGGTTTTGGAACTGGTTCAACAGCACAGAGTTGGGATGTGGAGACAGCCTTACAAAAGAAACGGGCGGAGGAAGAGAACGTCACTTGTCTCCTTCAAGTTTTATCTAGTTACATTAATCCACAGGCAAACAAATGCACAACGTTTTCAGAAGATGGAAGTGCAAAAGCAATGGAACTTTCTCCATCACCGCCTGCAGCAGTGTCTAGTAATCAAGTAGATGAAGAGTTGAATTTGCCAGTAGACATGGCAGTTCTATTGAAAAATTCTTGTCTATTTGCTGCCATATCTGGATATCTAAGAAATGACTCCGTGTTGGACATGGCTCGTCATGTGCCATTGTACAAATCTGTACTTATGTTTTTACGATCTCTGGTGTCTAGTTCACAATTATTACCGCTATTAGCGCCGTGGGAAAGAAAGGCGTCATCAAGTGATGAACAAGCAATTTCGTCACTGCTGGTGAAAATGAAAGACGTTGTAGATAATTATGCCCGTCGACTCACGTAAGCCTGTTGAATAATCTTGAATTTGATTTTCCGGTACTTGTATTTGATAATATTGTTCAATTAAAAAATGTAAACATTTTCCCTATGATTTAGGGTGAATAGCAAAGGAAAGACAAAAAGTAAGCAAAGCTCAAAAATAGAGGATTTGGAGGATGAAGGTTTGGCTCTGTTGATTCCTGATATTCAGTCTACGGCCACTCTTGTTGACGTAAGTTATTCAGTTATAAAATAAGTTTTTTGAGTTAAATTTTAGAAATTTTCAGAACTAAATATGAAATATTTTTGGTTGAGTAGAAAGCAGTAACAGAACTTATTAAGAAACAAGGACCACAGGATGTGGAAATGGGTGAAGATGGAGCTGACAACACATTGGCCCTTACTCCTAAGACGTTAGAGGAAAGATACATTGATGAGATGAAGAAAATGCAGTTTGGTAAGAGTTGATTGTAGATCTTCATTAAATGCTGAAACGTTAGGAATTGTCTACATATATTATATTTTATTTTCAGCGTTTTACGAAATGATAACAGAAGAAGAAGAAACTGGCGGTGTCAGATTTGTCGTTCCATACCACTACGAGAGCAACGTGCGGACAAATTGGGGACGCACATTCCCAGCTCGGTTGAAACGCTTAGCTCAAGAAAGTGTAACATTGTCATCGTCTTTACCAATCGCGCATGGCAGTACAATTTTCGTTCGCAGTGATAATGATCGTCTAGATGTAATGA
Source organism: Entomobrya nivalis (assembly GCA_034695485.1). Classification (NCBI taxonomy): domain Eukaryota; kingdom Metazoa; phylum Arthropoda; class Collembola; order Entomobryomorpha; family Entomobryidae; genus Entomobrya; species Entomobrya nivalis. Next base: position 14,419 of record JAQFZH010001633.1, read on the forward strand.
AAGTACTTATAACCGGTCCATCGTGTACTCCGTACTCTAACGGTTGTTTTGAGTTTGACGTGTTTTTCCCTAATGATTACCCAAATTCGCCAATGATGATTAACTTGGAGACAACTGGAAGGCAAAGAATCCGCTTTAATCCGAATTTATACACAGATGGTAAAGTCTGTCTGAGTATTTTGAACACATGGCATGGTAGACCAGAAGAGAAATGGAATCCGCAAACGTCAAGTTTGTTGCCGGTAAGGGAGTTTAACGCACTTAATTAAAGTTGTTTGCTCAGTTTGTTCCTGATTTTTAATGGTATCATATTATGCGTCTTTTGCGTATTATTATATTACAGGTTTTGGTAGCTATACAGTCATTAATCTTAAATGCTGAACCATACTTCAACGAGCCTGGATATGAAAAATCCCGAGGAACTGACGCCGGGGAAAGGAGTTCCCGTGAGTACAACGCAGGAATTCAAATTGCAACTGTGGAATGGGCTATGTTGGATCAAATCAGGAACCCATCTCCATGCTTTAAAGACGTAAGTTGAGAGTGAAAATCCAAACTAAATTTTAGTATGTTGTGGGAAGTGTCTCTAAAAACGAATCCTTGAATTTGTAGGTTGTGCATAGACACTTTTGGATGAAGAGACCTGAAATTTTAAACCAGTGTGAGAAATGGTTGGAAGACTTAGTCGTAACTTGTAAAACTGACAAACGAGCTGGTAAAAATGTGACCGGTGGGGCTGATCCCGTTACAGTTTTTAAGGTAATTTTTATTAAATCTTCCAGCGTATTGTACCAAATGTGACTTCCGTTCCGTAGAGCACAAAATATATGTATATTTGTTTGTCTTGTTCTTCGTTTTTAGAATAATTTAACCTTACTTCGCAAAGAATTCATGAACATGAAGCCTCCTGAAGGATTGGAAGATTTGGTTGACACATGTCAACGCAAGAGTCCCTCAGACGACGTAGTAGCTCTAACAGCTCAAGGAGGAGGAACATCCTCAAGTTCTCCATCAGCTTCTGGCAGCAACTCTTCCATTTTTGCATCGGCGTCATCAACACGAAGCAATGATGGTGGGGTTGCCGTTGTTCCTTCGACTAGCAGTAGTGACGTGGTGCTAAGCAAAGTAGTAATGGGACCACCTGCACCTGCAACCAATGCAGCGACATCCGCATCTACTCTTGAAATTCTTATGAAAAATGCACAGAACCCAGAGAAAGGTACCACCTCAGGAGAGGGTGACCCAATGGAAGAAGATGACAAGGTGCCAATGGATATGTGATCCATTTTATGAATATTGTTGTTTTTGTTATAATTGCGTTATTAGCGTAGTTAGTGTATATTCTATTAGTGTAATAGTATGTTTATACATTATTTGATATGTAGAGATTAGAAATGTAGAAAATCATCCTACTACTTGCTATATATGCCTATTTTAAGTACCTAAATTTTAGCCATTTTACACATGAAAAATGAAAACGACGTAACGTAACAAAGTGAACTGAAAAAGTGGTGGTATGTATTAGAACGTTTGTATTTAAAAAAGTATGAAATTGTCCGTCTTAGATTTGTTGGTATCACTTTTAATAGATGAAGGTGAATTTATAAGGTTTATTACATATTTAAATGATCTATTATTATTGAAAACCAGACATTAGTTAATGTACAACAAGTTGCTTTAGCCCTCGTATTCACAGCGTCACAGCGTAGTTATTTATGAGAGAGGGTGCTCTGTTTATTGTGTCAATTTTGATGTTTTGAATACATGTATTTAATGAATGAAATGGAATGTGCTGTTTTACAAGAGCCTTCTAATCTTATTGTAAATGTATTAAGAATATTACATCCTGTATATAATATGCACACTGTATGTAAGAAGAAGAATTATGAAAATATGATAATAATTAATTAACCATTTGATACTTATTCAATCATTAAATTCTAAAATATATTATATTATATACAGCAGATACATAACATATTTAATAAAATATTATATGAAATATGGAAATATTTCTTGTAAAGCATATTGTAACCTTCTATGTTATGTTACTATTATGATTAAAACTTGATTATAAAAGGATGCCTCTCGTTGGGAATTTTGATTTTGCAATTATTACTCATAATTATACATGCTCATATTATGATGGAGTAAAAATAGCGTTGTTATTAAACAAGTAGAAATGTTTGAAAATAAACACTACTGATAGTATATTTTAAAGAAAAATTAGAATCACAACAATCAAGTCAAGTGACAACATTTTGTAGATTTATAAACTTCACTCATCACTTAGCCTTCTTTCCATTGACAAGTTGCTTGAATGTCTATTAAATAAATTATGTTTTCCTTTTGTGTCATGCAAACACGAAGAAATCTTCAAGCTTTCTTGATCTCCGGCTCCCTTAAATGTTTTGGAGGAATGGTGCCTTGGAAGAAGATTATCATCTTGTTCGTTATCTTCGTAAAACTGTTGTTTCAAATTACTTTTTGATGATAAAATAGATTGATTAGATCTGGCGGTTGGAATAACGCTCACACTATCCCCACATCTAAAAAAGTTTTTGAGAACTTTTGATACGCATGACACATCAAAACCTTTTGAACAAAGGACTGGTAATGAACCCTGCTGATCCACGCTTTTCTGATACGAACGAAGACCCACGATGTGCTCATAATTTCCCGATTCTTTCAGCCATTTCTTAAATCGCTGCAGGGTGATTTGATAAATTAAACTAGTGTCTGACTTTGACTGCATTAGTTTCTGCTCAAATTCCTTCCTAGCCTCCTCCATTTTTTCTGCGGGGTATTCCACCCGGCGCTGATATAAATTTGGCAGTGTTCCTTCAAGAACTGATGATTTCTTAAGGGTAATCCCTGTGTTACTGCATCCTGGATATTTGAATGGGAACTGGAACGCTTTAAATTGTTCTGGAGGGACCAGACAAACGTTGGATTGCTGTAAGCTACGAGGAAAGCCGTCGTTAGACACTTCCAAAGGTTTATTCCATCTCTGAATTTTGGGAGAAATTCCAGCTAATTTCATGTGGTCACTGAGACTTGGGTAATTTGTATTGTAAGGACCGATCTGGATTTCATGGTTTTTACTTCCACAAATCACAGGAGTGCTGGGAGTCAGTGTGTAGAATGTACTTTGGGATACATCGGAAATGAGAAACTGTCTGGCTACACCAGAAACTGTAATACCGGAACAGTCAATGCATTTAACTACCTTGCAAGCCACTCCGACGTTTATTGTTATCCCGTGACATTTCTGGATGAGAATGAAGCTGTGCACGCCAGGAAGATATAGGAAGGAGTTGCTACACCGGTAAATTTTTATAGAGGATAAGGGCTCCAGGGTGTCAATTACTAGGACTTGTTTCTCCACACCGGAAATTAGGAACCATCTAATTTAATCAGAAATGCTTAAAGTTCAATGCTTTCCGTGGAATGGGGCAAATTGAGATATTTTCTTGTTAAAACTTATAAGGTAATAATTTTTTACGTTTTTGGAAAAGCTTGCGTATTCCAAAAGATCTTATTGTGTCTAAAAACTTCCTGCTCGTCCCAAACTCCTGTCATTACAGAGACTGCAGCTTGAGGAATAGACACGCTGGAAGGACCCCATGGATTTATTTTCAAGTTTTTTACAACCCATTGAATAAAACATTTCTTGTCTACAGTACGACTATATTTACTGTACTCAAGTTTCCATCTAATATCCGAAACAAGAAGACACTCATCAAGAGATGTAAACTCTTTATTTGGAGTGGTGCTTGCCACCCCCAAAATTAAGCTGAGGGCTTTGATCACGTCCACATGAATGCGTTGACAATGTTGCAGTTGACCAGCAGAATTGGAGCAGTTAACTGTGGAATCCCCTTTCTTATCTGGCTGGCTTTCACTTACTTTTACAGTTAACTTTGAATGTTTTGATTTTTCATGCATAATCATAAGGAAGTCAATAATATCCGGCAAATTAGCCATAATAAACTCAGCTTGCTGTTGTTCCGGTACATTTGCTCCTGTCCCCGCTCCACTGCTCTTTTGAATTAAATTGTTAACCCAAGTTTTTGGCCATGGCTCATCCCCACACGAATTCATAAAATATTTTTTATGCAACCGAAGAAAGTGTTGTATGTAAAGAAATAGGAGAAAGTTCATAGTGTCCACTTTGAAGACTTCGTTGAAATCATGACCCTGTTTTAAAACTCGGTGAAACTTCAAATCCCAACTTTCTGATAAGGTGTTATCGCCTCCTGAGGAGTTCAATGAAGGGTCATTGCTTTTTTGTTGTGGGGGTTGTTGCTGCAGTTGGTGTTGAGTCCACGTTGAAATAGGACGCGTTAGTACATCAAACGCGCGGAAATACGTGAAGGAAAGGTCAACTGCCAGTTGCATTTTATATTTGCAAATGTGAGTCCACTGATTTAATGACAGTTGAGGATAATGATCTGGCTTTTTCCTGCAGTACTCAGCAACCTTGCGAAGAATATTGATTCCAATTTTGGGACATGGAAGCGGGGATAAAATGCCAAAGTCGAAGGGCTCATTTTTTACCCAAACCAAGTAATCTGGTAGATTTTCATTGGAATTCGTGGGAGAAACTTGGTGAGCTTTCTCTTGAATGGGCAGACCACAGTTTCCTTGTTGGCTTTTGTTGGAGATGGATTTTCCTTGTCGCTTAAAATTAAATACGACACGCTCTTGTGATAATGGTTGTTGTAGAGTTGAAGCTGCTGCTGTTGCAGCGTGGTCTCTGGAAGCATAGTATTGATAAGAGTTTTCACCGGCGACAGGTTTAAAATTCTCTGGAGGGGGATTGGGACGTGGAGTCCCTGGATGAGCATTTTTGCGACTGGAACCTTGTTTCTTGAGCTGAGAATAGTGCATCTTTAAAATGGAACTTTCCCATTAAAAAATCATTGATTCTATTTAATTTTTCCGAAATTGAATTATTGTACAGTGGAGCATGAAACAAGTTTTCAAAGAAAGCATGCTTAAATAAATACAAATAAAAGAGAAAGCATATAGTTTTTCCTTGGAAATGTTGGCTGGATGTCCAAGTTTTATTTTTTTGGAAGCCGACATTGAGTGAACCCAGAATAAAAGGGGCAAAGTTGTCGTTGTATATCCGTATATTTGTAAACATGCTTATATGCATAACATAATATTTATATATAGCATGGCGAAATTAATGTTCTGATTCATGCTGATAGTAAATGAAATGTCATTTAAAGGTCAATTATAAAGTGAAATCGTGCATTTAGCGATGAACATTAATTTTATCCTTGACATGTGCAAGCCACTCTTTTATCTCAAATCAAATCTTTTCAAGAAATTGGATGGCCATTGCATTGTTGAATACATGAAAGTATAACGGTCAAAGGTGAATTCGTTTGTTGCTCAAATTAAACTTTAAATTTAAGAGAGTAAGCAGATGAATCTGTGTTGCAAATGGGATTGCATGCATACTAGTTAATAAAGTTATTTGCATCGTTCTCCTATTCACAGATTAGCATGATATGAGATATGATATGGCAAAAGAAATGTGTTCCTAATAATCTGACTGCGACATTTGAAGTTAAAGATAAGCATGAATACAGCGCATATAGAATTCAGTTATGCGTGTATCATGTATCCTTGTAGTATTCAAATAAAAATCAAATTCTTTAAAATTGTGCCAGAAATGGAATAACTTGTTCTTATCAATAATTTGTTTAGTAAACATAATCGCTTAATTCTTAACATAA
>JAQFZH010001634.1:0-20165 GCA_034695485.1 Entomobrya nivalis
GTCAAAACTAAAATCTGACCTGAATTTCGAATTTACCGTCTCAAGTTGTGCCTAAGTTCTGATTTTCAGCATTCAATGACTAATTCAATGAAATTGCAAAATTGATAAATAAGCACGCCGTCCACACAAACTATATAAAAGATACAGATAGTACGCCATGGAACACACGAAAACACGAGCTGAAATATTAGAGTAGATTTCGTACAAGTTGAAAGCTGTTTTTATATGAATTTATGAAGAAAATCACATAACCTAAGATAAATGAATATGCTAGTGTTGCAAATAAATTGAGTTACTACCCTGATTTTTCCGAGACTTGGATTTTGTCTAACAGTTCTCATGCCCTTTTTGCTTGGAACTCCAACTTATTCCATTTTCTTCGTATTTGTAGAAATGGCGGATGATTCCAACAATGACAATGTTGATGACAACTACAATATATTAATATTTTCTTGACTTCATAATCTAAGAATTACGTGGAAAAAAACACGACAAACATGAGAGTCATTCAAAACGTATCTGGTTTAGTTCATACGGGATGATCAAGTAGCAAAAACTTTACCTCAATGACATCACCAGGATGTGATATAAGCGTACAGCAAGTATGTAATTCCATAGGATATTTTCCACAAGACACCAATTTTAACGTTTTGTTCATACATCCGGCGTAAAAAATTCTAAGAAATTGGTTTCTTTGTTGCTAAAATTTGGAATGAGTTCGTAAAACTGTAATGTTAATTTAATAGCTCGTCGCAAAAATTTCAAAAATGCTGTGGGTGGATATGGATATGTGAGCTTCGTTGATAATCGTGAATTGGATTTCAACTAAAAAACATTTTAAAAAAAACTTTTTTGTATAACTTCTTAGCAGTTCCAGGATATTCTTAAGTTTTGTCTCATATTTATGTGTATTAAAGTTGAGAAGAAGGAGACTTTTCCGCAAATTGGCCGTTGAAACATTTCTTGAGTTTGCGTGCTGGTAACGTGTGGGCTTAAGGTTGTTAGTCAAATTGACTAACGTCACAGTGCTACAAAAAGCATTTATGCATAAACATTTGTTCCTCAAGACCTTAAGCTCAACCATGCTTTACTCGTAGCAGCACGCCAACTCAAGAAATGTTTCAACGGCCAATTGGCGGAAAAGTCACCTTCTTCTAAATTTGAATACATATATGTACTTTATTCTAGCATGTTTCTTACAAGTCCTTATTTAAAAACCATTCTTACATTATGATATGTATTAAATCCTATAATCCAATATGTATGTATATGCTCGTATAGCTAATAAATTAAGTTACTCCTCTGATTTTCAAGGCTTGGAGTTTCTCTAACATTTCTCCTAACCATTTCGCTTGGAACTCCGACTCATTTCTCTTTTCTCGCGTTTGAAGAAATGACGTATGTTGATGTCAACAAAGTGCCGGATGTATTAATTTTATGCTCAATTTGCCAAATTGTAAGTGTATGAAGATAGCTTACGCAAATTTACAAAATGGAATGAAGCTGTATGCGATATCGTAATAAAAAACATTAAACGCTTTATCTAAATTTTAATAAATAATTTATTAGACGTTTTCAGTTAAGAAGTACATTTGTTCTCAGGTAATACAGTCACACATACATAAATACATATACTAGTCTATTTCAAATTATTATGCAATTTTGGGAACAAAGTCACGAAATACTATAAACTAAATGTTCTCAGATTTTAAAAGTGTATCAATTTTTTTTAGCAAAATGTTTAATTAAACTTAATAAACAATTAAATTTGCATTAAATCACCTGCAGTGACAATTTTTCAGTATTTACATAGACAAATATTCTTTTCCATATTAAACTTAATTTAATAAACATTTGACCATATTGATCTGGAAAATCGATTTACAAAAAAAAACATTTTCTTAAGTATGCAATTTACTTACAACAAATTAAATACCCTATAAAGTTAAAGTAGTCTAGGCTAATTTTAAAATACTAAAATTGGCAATGATACATAGTACTTATAATTTAGATAATTATAAGAGAATTTAGATAGCTCTGGAAATAAAATACTGGAATATTTTAATGGAGTTTGGCAATATCCGCTTTGTTAGCATTTCAATGGAATAGAAAACAGTGTAATGGAATTAAACAAGCTAGAATCAATTTCACAATAAAAAAGATCCGGACACGTAATTAAATAGAATATAGATACTTTTTTTATAATATTTTGTATCGGAAATAAAACTAAATGCTGGAGTGACATATTTGTTAGCATAAGCATCAGTTTGTTAGCACCTTTTTTGTCTTTCAGTTTTGTACTTCAGTCGTCCACGAAACCCAATCGACGCTAAAGTAAATCAATTTAATTAGTCCTGATATATATTTTTCGTGTATACTTATTCGTGAAATATATCATGTTAAATTAGACTTACGTATAAAATTATCATGAACCTTAGCATCAGGTACGTATAGCACATCGTCCAGAAAATCTGACACAGCTATAAATAAAAATGAATGGTTTTATGAGACTCAATATTGTACTAAATCAAACGATTTTTTACAACAAAATATGGACAAGTGATTGTTTTACAAAAGGTTTAACACTTCATACCACATTTTCTTTTAGATTTATATTTGAATTAATGTATGGATTATCGTCTTCTCCGTCGTTTGGAAATGTGTTTACAGTAAGATTGGCCATTTCTGCTCTCTTTTTTACTCGTGTAACAAAACTAGCTTTAACAATATAGCAAAAAGTAAATTTTCACTTGACTGCAAGTAATCGGAAGTGAACTCATCCTCTACTGGAAAATTACTGACGTTAAATATCCAAAAATATCTTGATTTTCATATTTCACTTTTAGAGTAGGAATCAGGTTTTAATATTTAATTATATTTAAGAATGCATGGAAATCAGGAGCGTAGTTGCGTAGGCTGCTTTCAATTGTGTACTATAATTTTTGAGCTTTTTTACTTGTACAGTTTATTAGACATATCAAATTCTAAGTTGTCTTGGTATTCTTACTGCGCAATAGTAAGATGAATTTGTAACGTTGTTGGTCTTTTGATATTTTTAAATCACATTTAGGTAGTTGACTTCCTTTAAAATATTATGATGATATATATGTACGTGTTATTATGACTATAAGTCAACTCATTTAATTTAATGAAAGGATTATTATCGAAACGTTAAAGGCACTCATTTATTTTAATTCTATATTTTCTTATCAAAGTTCCGGCTCAAATAAGTACGGATGTTTAAGTTTAATTTAATTAATTAATAAGTTTATGTTTAAGTATTTTAGTAGTATCATTATTTTTGAATATGGCATTTAAATTCATTATTTATTGATACAGTGAATATTTAAACACATTTAAGCGAATCGTTATATTGTTGCCATTGTTTATTAGTTCGTTTTAGGTTTTTGTAGAATCAAGTTTAAGTGAAACCTGCATTTTATAAAATATGCATTCTCTTACTGAAAAATATGCAAATAAGTTTTAAGTTTGTTCTGCTAAACATGGAAAACTTATTTTTGAGTCGAGAAAAAATAGCACTAAAATATATATTTTTAAATCTGTACAGGTCAGAAAAGTACATGAATTTCCTCAATGGTGATATTATAGACAATGATGTAGCATTTGCTATGGTCACTATTAAAATGAAAAGTTATCTCAAAATCTAACAGCTTTTTTTCAAAACTCGTAGTTAGGGATAAAAAAAGCTTCTTTTAGAGATTTGAGTTTGAATTATTAATTTTTATTCCGAAACGAGACTGGTCCATGTAGCACAAAAGAAACCAGTTTTGCTTTCACCCGACTCAAGTGCATGCAGCAACCTGTTGTATAACGCCATATATCTACTGATGTGCACTTATCTCATCTCCCTTATGTATACCCATGTATTATTGTGAAACCAATACTACAGAGAATCTACCTTTTTCTTGACTTGTTGCATCGTATGTATCCATTATTGCCTATGTAAGTTCTCTGACCTTGATTTTTTGTCCGAACAAAAAGAAACTTTCTCATGTTCCAAAAGATTAAGGAAAATTTCATAGGGAAAGTTTAGCAGCAAGACCCAACGTATATTTTTTCTGGGATTTTATAAGTAACAAAAAGGATACAATTATCTTTATTTTGTTTTTACCGTCCTAAACCAAACTAAGTACCTTAAAGCTCAAAATGAATGGACTGCTTATTATTATAATTGTACATGAAATGAAATCCTATATCTGTTTTGGCCTTCAAACAGGAAAGGTCAAGGAAAACCATTTCGCTTGAGTGAAGTTACAGAAACCAGACAAACTTCTTTTAATCGAGGCCTGAGTTAACTTTATATGATTGTGTGGCTTATATCTACATTTAAAACTAAATGGGTAAGGTGAGAATCGTGAGAAAGTTATCCAAATGACCACCGGCCTTCCTGAAATCAGTACGTCTGATTTGTTTACAATGTAAAATTAATATAATGAGTATACATATAAAAATACGTGTATTTACAAATTATAACTTGAAATTTTCCGTATTCTCTAAGTTATGCCACTTTAGTATAGCGATTCCAAAATGGCTTGTATAAACTATACTTGTATGAACTGCTTTGACTTCTTTTCAGCCTATACTTATTAATTAATATTTTATATTTACCAACTTTCTTTTTATTCATTAAACAAGGTGTTTTATATCAGGTCACCTAACATTTATCGTCAACCCTGCAGCTATAAACTTTCGCAAGAATCCCCATTCTTTTAAATACAATAGAAACGCTAGCCTACATTCTCAAAATCTACTAATCGTATTAGAAAAAAGACTAATCTGCTTATTCAATTCAAAATGCGCAATACATTTCCCAACTAACGATAAACATATTAAAACAAAACATTAAGTTTTAACTAGTTTACATCATATTTTACACAATTGAGTTTTATTTTTGCCGTAAACTTTCTATGAAAACCATACAAGAAAATATTAATGTAACTGTTGGATGTGATATGTGAATTAGAATATCTGTAAGGTAAAAGTAGGTAGTGATGAACAACTTAATTCTAGTAAATAATCTATCAAGTGGCAGCCAGCAAACTGCGAAAGCTACTGTAACAAATTTAAACTCTCTAGTGACACCATTAATGTTATAACGATCAGGCTAATCGAAAAGTTTTGCTGATGAATTCCCATGTTTTAGGAAGGAAAAAATTTGTGAGGTATTGATACGATTCCCAGTCTTTCTGAAAATACGGATAAATATATTCCGCACTGGGATTGTAATCAGGACAAAAACACGTTGTATACTACAACTAATTAGCAGAGAAACAATTAAAAATAAGAGGATTACTATTTTGGCTTATAGTCTTGAAATATCCTCTATCTTTCCAACATAGCTATGTTCTAAACGGCATCTGTATTACAAACACATTTATGGTTTATTATTTCTGGGTCGATTATTTCAAATTGTAAATTTTTTTTTTTTGCGAACGAACCTGTCAGCTGAATTAACAACAAGAAAGTAAACAGGAGAAGGACTGACACATTTTGTGCATAAGTCAAAACCTTGCAGATGATCGTACCAAAGATCCACACTAAAAAAGTTAAAGTAAAAAACAACCTGTAGGGTTTTTCCAGACAAAATACAGCAATTTGTAGTAACGAAAATTTATAACTTACGAATAAGTATGTTAGCCATTAGAGAAACAGGCACACAAAACATAACCACTAGTATATCTGCTACAGCAAAGTATGTATTTGCCACGTTTCTAATTCGAGGTTTGGCATAAATCACTGAAATCGCAATAACGTTTCCCACAAAAGCTAAACTAAATATAAGTGTGTACACTATTATAAAATACGCAGTCCATAAATTCGAGTGTTTTAGGTCAACTACACTTAGATCACAAAAATGCCAATAGTTCTGGCTCAAGTTAATGGTTAGATACTCCATTATAATAAATCAAGAAAATGCAATGCTTTCACTGCTTTCACTTTTTTGGGGCAACATGATAAAATTACTTCTTCTTTTTTGGAGTGAAGGTGCGGTCTCAAGCCCAGCTAAGCAGCAATAATACGTAAGGTGATCAAGTCGTCGTTATTTTGTGGTAAAGCTGATGGCATACATCTAGAAAAAAACCGCAAACCACAATCGTCTTTCTAACACTACAGGTCTCTAAAAGAGAGCATCGAACACAGGTGTAAATGTACCTGCGTAGAAAGTTTAAAAGGGAAAGCTCAAATGTTTTCACTTGTGACATCAGTCAACATGCTAGCAAGTGTTGGCCTGTTGAATGCATTGACTACAGAAAAAAATACATTGGCATTTGTCATCATTGTAATGTTGATGGTTCTGTGGAAAGGATTGAGAACGGAAGGAGAATTTGTCAAAAAGTAATATTCAAATTTGGTTTAAATGAAAGATGGCAATGAATTAACGTAATACTTTGTGATGCCTCTATGTATACAAACGATTTTAAATACGTTTGTATTAAAGTTTGTGCTCATCAATATGCTTGCTAAATCATAAAGAAGATTTAGATTGTGATATTTTTTAACATATTTAAATGAAAACTTAATAAATAAAAGCCACTCTTCAAAACAAACTGTATGTGTATGTATATCAAAGCTTTTATTTTTCTACGAAAGAAATGTTTTCCTAATAGAAAGTTTTGTTTTATTTTAACTTTCACCAGTCATTATAAAAATTAAGGTTCCATGTGAATATTTGTATTTACAATAAAGTGTAACGCATCTGAGGACACTAAAGGCTATATGTTTATTCTAGTTGATGCAAAGCAGACATCGAGTGCAACTATTCCAGTATTTTGCAGGAAGCAGAATTTGAACAAAAATTGTCTTCAAGCAGGAATGAAAGGACAGTAAAAAGTAATCTCCTTAGTAATCTCCTTTTACTCTTTATTTGTCGATTGAATTGTACTGCAATATCCTAAAGACTTGTCTAATTTCGAACTACCAGTTCAATTCATTGATGTATGTATTTGTCTCCTGATTTGCTAGAATACAGAAATACATATCGAGTAAAAATGGAAGTTAATTAATTTACAGTTTTGCATGCTTTAAAATGATATAAAAATGAAAATCTCAGCAGAGCGTCTTGACAAGTATATGATGCATACCTAGAGATCCCACTAGATTAAGTGTTTTATTACATTTTCACTATATTTAGTTTTTATTTGATTTGTAATGCAATGTTGGAAAAAACTCTTGGCATCAATTGAAAATAACATGTAGGTGGATATGGTTATGTTAATTTCTTGAATAGTCACTAATCGTATTCCAAGTTTTAAACTGAATATATATGCGTTTATTTTACATTTCTTTAGTATTGTATGTTCTTAAAATTGAACTTCTTCAGAATTTCTTCCAATCATGAAAATGTATGAATAATTTTTTTGAAACACCCCATTTGCTTTAAGTCCTTTACAGGTTTTTATAAATATGGAGGATATTGATTTCACTGAAGTGCCAAATATTTTTCCTTTATGGTCAAGATGCCAAACTTTTAGTATCGACAAAATGACTCGTTTTTCATGAACTCGATTTTCGAGAGTGGAAATGAATAACTGGCAAAAACTGACAAAATTGAGTAAGTTAAGTAGTTTTATAGGATTTTAGATAAAACTGAATAAAATATTGTAATAATTAATCCTACATTTTATATAAATTGAAATAAATTGGTTTTATTATTTAATATTTTGCAGATACATTTGTTTTCAGGTAACGCATTCACAAATTTTTCACTTTGATACCCCTTCATTTTCCATAAATATCAAATGTAGGTACAATCCCACCTACTTGTTAACAATCAAATAAGAATTTAAAAAATCAGTTTATCTCAAAACATGAATATTGTCCGAAGACTCTATTTGTAATTAAATAATTCAGCTTAATAACTTAATACAATATGCATACCTCCAACAAAGACAATATTTCCATACAATTTCGGTATAAAATGTAAACATGACAAGACAATTTTGAATTAATAATGTTTAATAAACCCTTGCAAATATTCTAACAAATCAAGTGAGAATATAAATTTTAATATTCAGCTAGACGATTACCTAAACTGGAATATTTAAAACTATTTACAAAAATTCTAAAAAAAAATCCGAAAACTAAATAAAATTCAATTGTATAAATGTATTTTTTTAGAATAATATGTGAAGATAAAAACTACATTCCGCAGACTACTTTGCACCATTCAATTTTGCTGTTTAGTTGTTCGCAAACCCCAATCGATTCTAAAATCAACCAATTAAAACAACTTTGATATATGCGTGTTCTTATTATTCACTGGTTTTTTTTATAAAAATAATTTTTGTAACAAATATACTTACGTATGCAAATATCATGACACATAGCAACATGTACGTAAAAGCCATCATCAAGAAGATCTCCCACTGCTAAAAAACAATATGAAACCACTTTTTAGTAACGAATATCTTCAAACTTTCAAATGTAATTTTTGTATTTAATACCAAATTAGATGTACGTTTGTCTTATGATTAACTTTAAAACTACATACCAGTTCGGCTTTACGCTTCAGAATATGGTTAATATTGGGAGGCTCCCCGTCATTTGGAAATAGATTTCCCGTAATATTTTCCATTTTGCTTTGACACTTTGTGAAACGAAACTAACAATATGTTGAACAATAATCAAGAGCCGACTGCTAGTAGTCGGAAGTGAACTCATCCCCCACTTGAGAAGCACTAATGTTAAATATGTGAAAATGTCTTGATTTTCATATTGGGAACATAACAGTAAGAATAGGCTTTCAATACATAATCATTTATCAGCATGCATGAAAATCATCAACAAAGTTGCGTAGGTGTAAGTTTTGAGAATTTCGGCTTATATAGGTAGCCCATTCAATGTATCAAATTCTTATCTAAATGTAATGTCAATCTTACTTCGCAATAGTCAAAGAAATCGAGAATTTCTGTTGGCTTTTGATATTCTTGATGTGCTTCTTAAAATATGATTTGAGATTTTTCTCTTTTTTAAGACCTACAAGTTATAAATATAATTTAATTAACATCTTAATATATATCATTATTTCCTAAGCTGAAGTATTTTGCTAGAATTATTATTTTTCGTTTGGGTATTTAAACCCATTGTTTAAATTGAGTGACGGTTTGATACATCCTCACTCACGGTTCAGTAGTTCGATTTAGATCCTTACAGGAAATAATTACAGTGAAACTTACTCACTCAAAAAGTTAATATTTTATCTTGTTTGTGAAAGCAAACGAAACAGCCAAGATTTTCCAAAAACACTAAGCAGGCTTTTCAGAATGTATCATTAGCAAATTCCAGAAAATGTTTTGTTCTAAAGGAGCTGCTGATTAAGCAACGGAAAATAAATTAATTAAAAAAGTGTATTTGGTTATATGACTGTCTTCGTTTTATTTAATGTCAAATCTAAAAATATACAGTAATTCCTACTCCTTCACTATAATATGTATGCACGCAAATTAAATACACAAAGTTTATGTGACCATATGTATTCCAGACATACGGTAAGTGATACCGTTTACAAGCTGAACGGTATACTCGTAGAATTTCTAAACACCGGAAGTCTATTTTGAAAATCACTCTTTTCAGATTTTGTCATGAGCATTCTACGCTGTTTGAGACTAGCTCTTGTGCTTCTATGAAACGGCTAATGTAGGTTGATTAGGGTATTGAATTATAACTCATTCAAACTGCATCAAAGAGATTACACAAAGGCATGAGAACATAATCTGCCACTTATTGTTCCATCTTCCAAAACTAAAGTCCTACGAATCCAACCAAAATAAAGCCTCTATTGTGTCCCAAAATCTTTGATCATTAATTTTCACTGGCAAGCCATACTATCTCATCAACAGTTTTCGAATTAAGCTTCTCGCTAAGTTACTTAAATTTTTTGACAGAGTTGCAAAATATAAAACCCAAATCCATTATCACAAGTGTACAACTATATGTTGGAAACCACCAATTCATATTATAATTTCAAAATTCTTTTTATTGTTTGAGTAAAATAATAATATACGTATTACGAGATTAAAATTAACAGCAGCTATGTTAATCAGTGAACTTCAAAGTAGATTATTTCTGAATGTTTCCAAGGCCAAGAGATTTGTCAAAAAAAATCAGTAAATTTTTTTTGAGCTCAGCTTTTTTAAACACGAGAAACAACGGACTTTTGAGTATAATATTTATAATAAGGGAAAGCACCATTATGAATAATCCATAAGAAAAAAAAAAAAAAATAATATAAGAAAACATATTCGAGTCTTTCATATGTACAATATATGAATGTTAACCAGGAATCAATCAAACTTTATTTAATAGCCAAAAACTAGAACAAATACGCATATCCGTACCGAATTATTTTTCTTCTGTTAATTGGATAAGTTAGAAATTAATACGAATAATTATTTTTGACAGTAGATTTTATGTTTTTTCTTGCCTAAGGAAAATTCCAAAGAAGCATCTAAAGATAAAAAAAATATGACTTGTTTATTTTTTGGTTGGCCTGACAGAAAAGGCTAACGGTTAGAAAAAGGAAATAATTTTTTTGCACGTTCTCTTCCTTTTTTGATCTGAAGTACGTGATATAAGTCTGGACAAAATTCAACATTTCTCCAAGTAAAAGTGAATATATATGAAGTGTTATCGAACTGTTACTTCGTGATATCCAAAAGAAAGAAAGTTCTGGAATTCAAGTGGTATATTCATTTGAGAACTACTATACAATATTTCAAATGTGTGCCTATTTTGCCATACTTAAAAACGTAGAAGCCGACTTAGACCGTCGTAATATCAAAGTCATACTTCATAATGCTTTAAACATCAAGTTGGCTGGCATCAATTATTAAAAATGATGGGAAATGGACGTAACTGCACAAACAGTATATAAAAATATATGGTGAAAACGTACAGCAGATAGGTTTAGAGCAAAAATGCAAACATAACCCTACACATTCAAATAAGCTATCCGTCGAAAAATAATAAGTCACGCAGTACAAATTTCCAAAGGAACTTGACAACATAATTAAAATACTTAATTTGCTCAGTATATGTATGCGCTATGCCTAAGGCAAGCAAGTATATCTTTGAAAACGTGTATCTGCCATGAAAAAATCCCTACGGCATTTCATCTGGATTCCACATTGACAAAAGGAAACACTGCAATTTTACATAATACATAAAATTTGCAATTGGCGATGCTAGCTGAAGTGTAAAAATAAAGATTCAACAAGCCGCGTTTTCATGTTTACATCAAAATATTCAAGAAACTGTCTCATTATCTTACTATTAGACCATGTAACTTCTTCGTTTTTGTCTACTTCTACATCTCCGCTGGCTGTGCCTCGGAATTTTTTTGTTGTGAAACGCTTACAACCGAGGATTTAGGCAACTGTTTCTGTTGTCTGCTCCTAACAACTGTGCATATGGAATCAAAATCTCAGTAATGATGTAACTCCCATTGTCATCTGACAACTTGTTGTCTTCAATATTTTCCAACAACTTTTATTTTTGCGTACAACGCGTAAAGTGGTAGCCAACTGATTAGGATTTTGTCTTGAGTAATATTTTCGTTCTTTCAAGTAAATTATTGCAACAACAACGGCGATCACAATAACAGGTAGAAAAAGTTGAATTATGAAATTTACGCTAATATCTATCATCAGGACAGGAATTAATAATATAACACAAAGCACTACATTATAAAGATAATTATCAGGAAAAAAACATTTGTCTAAAACTAATCATTAGCTACTAGAGATCAAGAAATTAATTATTTAATTTTGCTGTCCATGGGAATTTTCTAGACGTTCCTTCAATTTGATGATAAAATATGAATATGAATATCAAGCAACCCCTTTACATGCAAGATGCTTGGTTTTTAGTATTGGGCATAAGCTTCTTATATAGCCATATGAGGAGCTCATCACCCGCCATTTTTTTTGAATGTAAGTCATGTGACCTGCAGCCAGGTCAAACGCCGACAGTAGATTGGCTGTCAGTTTTTTGCTGTTCCTTTGAGATGCAAGTCACATGACCTCATTCAAATTTTTTTGCGGGTGATGAGCTCCTCACGGGCATAACTTACACTTAAGCTTATCTTGTCTATTTTACCATTCATTACAATGACCATCAAAAATCATGTAGTTGCACAAGTTTGTTTTAAGGGAAACAGCTTCTTGTAAGAAGCAGTAAACTAAGTGATAGCTTCCAGAAGTTAAAATGTTACTAAAATGTGCAGATTTGCAAAACTGTAGAAATACATGATAAGTATATGGTGAAAATGCGAAAAGTCCCTTTTTACGGCTTATAAACTAAACTCGATAAGAACATTACGGTTTATTCAATTTTTAAAGGATTCGGGATTAGAATGTAGAAAATATTTTAGTAAAACATCCATCCCTTTATATAAATTTGAAATAGATATGGGTTTTCAATTTCAGGTAACGCATTAGTACAAATCAACACATATACTTTCATTTATCATTAATAAATATTGAACTTAGGTACACTATCATGTACATGTTCACAATCGCTACTGTAATTAAAGAACAAGATTGCAAAGGATATATAGTATGTGTGAAATCTGTTTGGTAACTGCATATTATGTAAATAAGCTTAATAATATAAAAAGCAATGCAATGCATTTGGTGCACTGACTTTCACTTACAAAAAGTGGAATAATACATATCTTTTTTCTCCACAGATTCTACAGAGCCTTTACAGCAACTTGTAAAAATTTACATTATTTTCAATGAATCAGAATTACTTTTCAATGCATACACAATCCAGGCCGAAATACATTAATTTTTGTGATATAACAACATCAAGTTGCATATAATCTCAATGAATAAGAACATAATTGTGATAAAATATATTCAAACGTTTTTCAAACAAGAAGACGGGTGTAGAATCCATATTTAATCGACTGCACAAAGTATTTTAACAAAATGTTTGCCTGCTTTGCACCATTCAAGTTTTGTAGTTTAATCATCCACCCACTCACGCTATAATAAACCGATTAAATTAGATATTTACTTTACAGAAATTTTTAACTTTTCGATTATTTTTCAAATACTCTTTTTGTAAATGGAAGACTTACGTATATGTGTATTATCATACAGAGCAACAGGTAGGTAAAAACCATTGTCAAGAAGATTTGAAACTCCTAAAATAATTTAAATAGTTTATTAGAAGGAAATAGCTCAATAAACCAATTGTGATTTTACCTAAACAAAAATTAAATGTACTCATAATTAACTTGTACACTTCATACCGGATCCTCTTTTAGCTTCAAATTGGGATCAATGTAGGGAGGATCTCCGTCATTTTGAAATGTGTTTTCAGAAGTATTGTCCATTTTGCCTTGACAATATAGCGAAAAAAAATTACTTGACTGCAAGTATTCGGAAGTGAACTCATCCTCCACTTGAGAAACACTAATGCAAAATATGCGAAAATATCTCCATTTTCTAGTTTAAAGCACAACAGTAAGAATACACAATCATTTTTTCAGCGTGTATGGAAATCATAAGCAAAATTGCGTAGGATGTTTGTGTCATATAAATTTTGAGCACTTTGACATTTATATAGCTCATTAGATGTATCAACTTGTTACATGCATGTTATGCCAATCTTACTGCGCAATATTCAGAGAAATTGAGTTGCTCTTTTAATATCCTTGTGCTTCTTAAAATTTGAGTTTCTTCAGAAGATTGCGATACTGATATTTCCTGATAAGATTTTAGCTACTTCATTAGTTGTAATGAAATCAAAATAACATGCTTACATAAACTGCGCAGTTTCTCTACCGGCTATATAATGATACTAACGACTAATTAAAGTAAGAAAATCATGAACCGTGTATCGATTTTGTAAGGATCAATCCTTTTTTTAAATATATTTATAATATGTACACTTTAAATGAAAACGGATCTTATTTTTGTCCAACCTTTTTCACTAAAATCATTATTATTGATTTTAACATTTAAGATCGTTATTTAAATTAAACACAAACACGAGTAAATCTTCGTTTACGTCAATTTTAATTAGAGCTTTTAGAGTCAATCTTAAGTTCATAATTTCGGTTTTAATCATCATTTTAGCAAATTATTACACTGAGCCATTTCGCTCATTAAGTAGTTATACTTTCTCTTACGTTTAAAGTAAAAGAAAATGTTTCTAAGAACTTTAGAAAAAGTTTGGTTTTGTGTGGATGCAACTATGAAAAAGTAAAAATGACTTTTTAACTTGATTGATGACATGACCGTTCTTATCATTAGATAGTGAGTCAGTACACAGTGCGAAACGTAAAATTATGCAATAATTTGTACACTTTCACCATGATATGTATGTACATACGTATAATGTACACACCGAGAAATCGTAACACCAAATTAGAGGTTGCCAGTCAAAACGCTACAGACTAGTAATAGCGAGTAATTTCATTGCTTGTTCTCTTGCTTCTTGTAATACAGTTCGTGACTTTGGTCCCAAAAAAATTAGTTTTGCTGCAAATACAAAACTGCATACTACGTTGTTTTGGAACTGTTGTTTCATGAGATACCGAAAAAGAATAACCATAAGTTCTTTTTATAAAAAAGGAGATCTGTTTTTCGTGATTTTATTATATTTTTTGTATTGAAACTAAATATATGATAGTACATACTTCCATTTTAGAAAAAGTTTCTGTAATTTTCAGATCATGCCAAATGATGCAAAACTTGTAGGAAAAACAAAAATTTAACCTTAAAGCTTCCAGACGAAAATGAGTTGAACTTGGGCATAGTGAGACAGCTTTCATTTCGTCCTATCTATGTATAGCAGAATATGTGAACATATCATGACTCCTTTTCTTTTCACACTCCACTAAGCTAGTATAGCGAGTATGAAAAGTTGATAATGAGGCATAAATTGGACTCAATTGAAAAATCTGTAGTATATGAAAAAATATCAAGAAAAGCGTTCAACAATTTAATAGCCATTCCTAATAAAAAGGTGACTCAAATATTTCAAATGTTGTACTGATACAGTATATTCTAGACTAAAATGTTTTTGAAAAGAGTCATATATTTTTTAGAAATTGTTTGATTCGTTTTGTCCTCAATATACTTCCATTTATCCATATGATCCGAGACGACTGCCAATGTTTCTTTGTCTGAAAATATATCAACCAACCAAAATATTGGAACATTAAAGACCAGTTCCATAATAGCTTAAACATCGAGTTAGCTAGCAAAATATTGGTAGTTATGAAATGTATTGTTTTTTCACCTTCCGCAAATTTTAGGGTATTCTAATAAATGACGCAAAAGGCACTTAGCAGTGAAAGCATGCGGTATGTAACAGTGTTAAAAAATTATCATTGAAATGTGAATATAATTATGCAAAAATGCTCTCATAACTTTATGAATTCATATGAACTTAATACCTAGAAAATTTTATGCTGAAATACAAATTATCAACACATGTTAAATCAAACATCAAGTTAATGCTTTTTTTCTAAGTATTTGCCCTACGCCTAAAGAAAGGATTGTCTGTTATATGAAGACCGTCCATTGGGCGACCAAAAAGGATCAAGAATTTAGAACAAAAGAAAGCGAATTTCCCAAAAAGATTAGCCAGGGAAAATGAAGAAAAAAGGTAAAGCTTGTCAGATGTCGACCAAGGATAAGCTTCTGTTCAGAGTTACTTGCACTTTGCAAAGTCATGTTAGTTTTTATTTTTCATGCAATTTGTGCATAGTCAATGTTCATAAAATATATAATAATATATTTCCTACTACTAAATCTTCTAACAGCCGAGCCAACTAACTGAATCTAGGAAACTGAATACATATGCGTTTAAATATTATAATTATCGTAAGTAATAATTACTATACTTGTCCTCTAAAATCGAATATTGTTGTTAATTTTATATATGCGATGTACCTAAATGTATGTCATTAAAATATAATAAAAGAGTCAAAAAACCAGAATTAGAAAAAAGACTTCGCCGCCGTGATTATCAAAGTTGTTCCATTGAAATATAACATACCTTTGGTATAAACCAGCTTTAACAATGAAAACTTAGCCATAGCATTGTAAAAAAGCTCCAATATGTTGTACACATTAATTATTTTTTAAATTCTTCATTGCATTTGATTTTTTAAAGTAATAATACATTAATGGTTTTAAGACCATTGCTTTCAGATTTCAGTAAACTATTCATACGTAAAATTATTTTTGTAGAGGAGTACATTCAAGAAACAAAAATTATGTTCTTAAAGATTATGTTCGCATACAATAATTTATAGTTTGCGTTCCATGATGAAATGAGTACCTTTGTCGTGCTTGCTATATGCAAAACATTAGAATGCATGGATGCATCCGGATGTAGTGCTTGAGTCGGCAACTGCAACACATGCAAAAAAGGTCTACTGTTTACTGATCCTATTGTTGTGCTGTCAACTTAGCTCGCTATATAGAAGACTCGGTATGTGAAAGCATACCAAAGAAAGTAAGTTGAAACCTTGTGTTGAAACAGTGTATCTGACATGAACACATTTCGCCTGAATTAAACATAGACAAACATAAAGCACTTCAATGCAAATTGCCGGTGCAAACTGTAAGTCAAGTCGACACTGTTACTAAAGTAAAAACTGGTATTTAACAAGACATGTTTCCGTTACAACCGCATTAAAACATACGTACACATAAATGCCTCAGGGGAAAAAAACATTAACTCGTGCCTGTTATAAAATGTCAAAACCACAAGTGTTTTTCTGATAACATATGCTCGAAAAACGTTTTACCACCAAAACGGAATGGCTAGCAACGTGACTAGTCATCAAGTTCATTTGGTTCCAGGTAAAGCTTAAAATGAGATGATCAAACCCAGACATACTTGATTCAATTTGAATTCAATTCGGATTCAATTCAAAGGCTATTATTTTAGCACTTGTGATTTGTTTTGAATATGAATCTATATCAAGAGGAATTTTATATTTCAATTTTAAAGACAAAAAACAAAACACGTGTAGCAATCTATAATAAAGTTAAGTAGAGTTTTCGATAAATTGACACGTAAAATGTGAATTGGGTTATCTTCTTTTCAAACTAAAGTGGCAGTATGAGAAACTCGAATTTACTGAACGAGCAAAACGTGGATACATTTGTTTTTCTAAAAGTTACCCAAAATAATTAAGGAAATGTCTCATTACCTTATTTTTAGACCATGTGACGTCTTCTGCGTCTTCTTCTGCTTCTACATCTCCGTTGGTAGTAGGATGAAATCGTATCTCGGAACTTTTTGTTGTGAAACGCATACAACAGAGAATTTACGCAACTGTTTGAAGCTCCTAACAACTGAGCCAACGGAATCAAAATCTCTTTAATGTTGTAACTCTTATCATCATCGTCTGACAAAGTATTGTCTTCACTTTTTTCAAACAACTTTATTTTCGCGAACAGCGCGTAAAGTGGTAGCCAACTTATTACGAAAGCTACGATAATAACGAACAACTCCCTATTAATCCCGTGAATGTTGTGGCGAAGTTGTTGATCAGCATTTTGCCTTGAGTAATATTTTCGTACTTTCCAGTAAATTATTGCGCTAACAACGGCAATCTCAACAACAGGTACAAAGAATCCAAGAATGAGATTTACACCAACAAAATAAATTTTTCCGAGAAGCTCATTTGTATGTCGACCAGTTTTCTTAGCAGACGGGATAAATATATTTCATGTCTGAAGTATCATCGTTCGGGTAAATCACATGAAACACCAAAAGTCATGGTGAGATGATAACTAAAGCCATTATCCAGATTAGGCAAATAATCACTTTGGTTTGGAAACGTGTGAGACCATTAGGATTGTCAACGGAGTCGTACAGTGAACGGTATCTGTGGATGAATAAGAAAATAGTATTAAAAATTATTTAAAGGAGGAAGCTTCTATAAAATAATCGTTTTGTTGAACTATTCGCACCTTTCAGATGAAAAAGCGACCAAGAAGTACACAGAAGCAAACACGGAAACTCCTTTTGCGTACGACAAAACTTTACAGATTTCCCAACCAAAGATCCACGCTAAAAACCAATAAACGAAAAATATCGATCGAACTTAATTTCTTATTGACACAATGTGACAATCTAAAAGAGAAATTTAGAATAAAATATGCTTACGAATGAATATGTTTGCTAGCAACGTAACTGGTACACAAAACACAACAACAAGTAAACCTGCTATAGCCAAGTTTAATATAAACAAGTTTGTCGCTGTTCTCATTTGTCGTTTTGAATAAATTACCAAAATCACAATCGAGTTTCCAATAAATCTAAGTGTATTTAAATATGGTCCAATATGCTAAAGAAAAGAGTACAGTCCAAAAGTTTGTCTCAGATTTCAGATCTCCGGTGCTCAACTGGTAAATAGTCCAGTTTGTCAAGGTACCATTTCTAGTAAAATTCTCCATTACTGTAAACACGTTAGCTTTTTTGTGCTTCCACTTTGCTTTCTCTTTGTACAAATTGGTGGATGTTGAAAAGCGATTTTGGAGCTGATGTTAACGGGATCCCAACCTGGGAAAAAATGAGGAAAGGGAAGCGTGGGATATTGTGCATGAATCGCAATGTATACGCGTGATGCTGTGTTTTTATTCTGAACTCATTCTTCTTTGTTTTATACAAGCAACAGTCCAGTAAGGTATTTTTTGCATCACGAATCTAGCACAAAGTCATGAGACGATGCCTATAGCACCTGTAAAGTTTAGTCTTTTCTGGATTTTATCAGACTTAAACAAGATGAGTTAGAATGATGCATGATAGGTGATAGTGACAGCCGTTTCGTAAATATTTAATGTTAGCCAGCTTACTAAATATATAAGAGAGAAGATATATAAACGAGAATATATTGTGTGGTAATTAATAATTGTATATTTTCTATATACATTAGTCAACTATTCTTTAATAAAGTTGAATGTGTGTTGCTGGAATATATGGCTATATCTAAATGCTTGCAAATACGTATGTTTACGTCTGTATTAACTATAATTAGTATTTCTTGTTTTTGAATTTTAACAACTCTGCGTGCTTTTACCAATTCAAATTTAAAGCAGACAATCCGATGTGAATAAAATCTGGTTTAATATTTTGTACTAAAAATTAAGACATTTTATTTACAGGCAATGTTTTGTTCGTCAGACTGATCTTGTGAAGGATTTGGACCGGAAATTATTTCTTAAGAAATGAAGTATTTGTCTGGAAGAGCAAATTTGTAGGGAGAAAATATATATTAACAAATACGAGAATATAAAGCCATCGGTGTTTATTGTTCAGCTTCAGCCAACGTGAAAATGTTATAATCTGCATGATCACCTTTCGTATACAACTTATGAAACACGATCAACAAATTATTTATATTGCGCCTCTTCTGCTTTTATTATTAGTTTTTTGTGACAAATCTAATAAAGAAGTTGAAATGAAGTGACATGTGTTCAAAAAAATATTTTCATGTACTTTTTTCTATTAGTGCATGCATGTGTGCATGTTTGCATGCATTCAGATCTATATGGTTAATAGTGCTTAGATACATACATATAAACTATACTCTTAATTATCTTCTGAACTATTTTTTTAAATTTGATAGAAGGTGATACTAAAAATATCATCGGTACACTAATTCCAGTTTCTATACAAAATTGTTGTGGCACTTAACTGTAACTGCAAAGACAAGTATACTTCGCTGCCTTTAGTCCATGATAACATTTCCATTTGCTACCGGTGTGACAAAGAAAGATTGTTACTGGTATACAATCATAATATGAATCACGCTACACGGAAGGACTTCATACCTCATAAATTTGTAAAGCTTGTACTGTAACAAGTTCCTACTTGTAAGGTAACTAATAATGATGTATTTTCTGACATACTTGTGTCAATTCTAGGGAACAGATCCTTATAGCAACCAAAATGTGTATGGGAAAATAAATTATTCTGTTCTCATTATTAAATAACTTATAAAAGTCTTTGATAAAATATTTTCCCAAGTATCGTTTTCTAAACCGCTGTATAAAATCCCCAGCACAATAGAGATTCTTTGTTAAAAAGTTATTAACTACCGAAAGCGATGAAATCGCATAAGAGGTAGTTAATGAGATTACGATCCTGTCTGTCTGTGTGTCTGT
>JAQFZH010001635.1:0-20164 GCA_034695485.1 Entomobrya nivalis
ATAATTCATGCATTTGAGTGTCGGGATGAGTTCCCCGTGTCCGTGTATTGAATAATCACCAGACCCATATATAACTCTTAAGTTAGCGTTGTTATGTTAAATGGCCAGAATTTGATTATGTAGAGATAAATAAGCTAATCTATAATAATTGAAAGTGAATTGATCAAACACTCTAAGAATCACGTACATAATAAGTTATATATATATATCAATAATAGTAAAAATAATAGTAATATTTCTTGTTCTGATATGGTAGGAAAAATTATGTCCTTTGATTAGGTGTAAAGTATAAGTATGTATAAGTAAGTATAGTTTTGTAATAATAGATTTATTTTATCTAATGACCGTAATTCATCAAGGTCCGACTAAATGTACTGTCTTGATTTTCAAGAACAATATCATGATAAGGTTATATGTTAATAATGGACAAGTGTCCCGACTACACATTAGGTATTCTAATTAATAAGTCATCACTCATCACTCTCCATGTGAGGAATGATAAATTTGGGAGTAACTGGAACTGCTGATTTCATTGGAGGGATTGCTGTAGGAGTAGCATTGGACCCGGATGAGTTAACTGGAACCACCGAAGAATTTACAGCTGTGCTGATTGAGAGTAGTGGAAGAAGGACAGGGTTAGCGATTGCCGCAGCTTCCATCGTCATTATGGGAATGTTTCTTTGAGAAGGTCGAAAATAATTAAGTAGCGCCTCTAAAGTATTCCAATTTCGTCTTCCTGATGGTATCGCATTATAGTTAAAAGGTTCCACCTTCTTCATTGGGGCTAGAATTGGTGTGGTATAGCCTGATCGTACATACCTTGTGCAATTTGTATCATCCATATCGATACTTAATTGATGAATCTGAAACTTGATGGTTGCCAAAATGTCCAAGGATTTTCCTAATAAAATAATTAAAATAAGATACCTATTACTATGACATATAGTTAATGTTAATGTTTATAGATATGCCTATAAATGATACAGCTATGATATTATGTTAAGAAGTGTTAGTTAAAACCTATGCATAATTATAGGTATAATTGTAAATCGTATCAAGTTTAATTTAGTGGTTAATTATTTGAAATTATTATTACTGTTAAGAATCAACTATTATTACAATTTAGTATCATAAAATTTAACTTACCACTATGAGCAAGGTAGTAGGTATACTCTCCCTTTTTACACGCCATAGCACTATCAAATCCTACGAGAAAAATCCATCTCATCTCGTAGTTCATATTGTATTGACAATAGAACCCTTCTGGAAACTTTGCCGCCATAGGAATAGACACTAGCGATTGATTAAGATCGACAAAGAATCCGTCGGTTTGTGTACAATGTAAGCAACTATCAGTGTTCATTCTATTTGACAATTGAGCATTCACAAACATCGTGAACCCTATTAAAATGAGTAGTTTCCACATTTTGTACGGAAAACTTCACAGTCAAGAAAAGATTTTTTTTGTTATAAGAAAACACTTTCCAAAACAGAAAAAAACAGAGCGTTAGACGTGAAGTACACTTTGGCTAATCGAGATTAAAACTGAATAAAGTTTCAGCAAGTCCTCGGAGATATATCGGTCTTACTCAATAATGGAAGTAATGTATGAAATGAAATTTATGAGTGAGTATGTAAGTAGATTTATATTAGCAGAAACAAAAATTCGCAGTCTCGCTTACTTGACATAATTTCCTGTTTCCATTTATTCTTATCTGTCTACTTTTTAATAAAAATGCATCGAGGTGAAAGGTCACAAATGTTTGAATGGATTCAAACAAAGTTGGGAATGATAGTTAACAGTTATCAGGAGATAACCTCTTTTTCTACGGGGAATAGATGTTGCATAATATCACATCTTTAGTATTTATCTATTCAAGAGAGTTATATGTATAGAATGTATATTGATGTATGTTAATCACATGCATTAATATTATGATGACTTTGTTGTCTACTTATGTGTGGTTACCACCTAGCAACTATATTAGTGTACCTTTTACCTGTTTTGTCCTCTAATTTCTAACAATACTATTTCGTCATTATTACACTTGTATTACGTCTTATTATACTACTTTTCTACTATATCTTCACGATTCTCCTAATAAAGAATCAGTCTCTGCCTTGGACTGAAACTGCAATGTTCTTGGCATTTTGTGATCATTTACACACACACACACACAGCATAAATCAAAGATTAATAAAAAGACAAAAACATCGGGGATTCGGGCCTTATCCTTAATAAAATATTTTCTTACATAAAATCGGGTTATTGCTTTACCTGTATGACTTCTCAAAAGACTTCCTAAGTCGCTTCTGGAAGAAAACTGTTTTTCGCACATGCTGCATTTGTGCTCCTTAATGTCGGGAACTTTTCTGGCATTTTGCTGCAGGAAACGTGGTAGAGGAAAAGACTGTCTGCACAATTCACATGAGTAGGATTTTTGGTCGTTATGTACCGCGTTGTGATGTGTTATTGCAACTGTAAGTTTTTCTTCCAAGTTTCCTCGTCCTCACTGACCGTGTATTAGGTGCCGTTTTTGAAATTCATATTTGAAATAAATTATCTCACTTCCTTTGTGATCAATGACAAATTGACAGTTTAGTTGATAAAAATTAATACTCAATAGTCTTGAAGCGAATGCCGCACAAAATTTGTATGTCAAGCGACGATGATATTACAGATGAGTGACATACGTGATGCTCAGATTTCTCAGACTAATGCCTTGTTATGAACTTTGTCAGGATAATGCGAATATAGGTAATCCATTTTATTTTTACGACTTTATTTGGTGGATAGATAATAAATAAGCTACTGAGTTCATATGCCAGCTTATTTAAATAACCGTCGTCATCTTCATCGTCAAAATTCTCCAAACATCCAATACTATTTACACCATTACCATTACATTAACTATTTTAGAGGTATCGTAATAAGTTAACGAAAAATTTGGTTGGAAATAATTAACATCACTACCACTGTCACTAAAAAAATTAATTGACCACTGGTATGGTTGTTGTGGCACAGTTTGTCCACTAATTGTACAATCAACCTGATATTTTTAGTTGTCACTTTCTCAACTTGGTCATGTCACTGATGATTTTGATTCAAATGGTTATCTCCATGAAGTTTATGAAGGGTATCTTGATGTAAAGGTGGAAGAAATAATGGTGGAGGTGAAGATAACCTCCGCTGCGGCCGGTGGACCACCGGACTAGAAAAACGCACATTCCTCCTCATGGGTAGGATGGCAAAGAAGCCACCTGGCTTGAGTTTTCAGATTTATTTAAATGGATTAATTAAAATAATTAGTCACTATGCGATATATCCGACACACTCATCTCTTCATTGGCTTTGCTTTGAATAAATATTTATACATTTTTTAGCAATATTTTTCTTGAGCTCTGAGATAAGCTGGACGAGGAAGCGATGAGCTATGCGGAAACAATTTATGACACAAACTTCTATACTTCCAAGAGATCACATTCAATAGACAACTGATATTTAAGGCTTTATTTAGTTAAGTTGTGAGTTACCAAAAAATAACAAAGTATGTAACCAAAACACGTAACTTCAGATAAAGTATAATTTAAAAGTGTTAAAGTTTATATACAGACCAAAAACCTAGTTGGGCTGAACATACATCAAAAGGAAAAGTCTTTCAATTCAAAGTATACTCAACTAGAATTTCCTACATCAGCATATAAAAAATTCTATTAATAATGTTGATATTTCGTCTGTGATGATTTTATATATCGAGACAAAAAGCGTCATTTAAAATAATAACACACAATAACATTTAAAAATTATGTTAATCATTTTGCTCACTCTTGCGCAACACGTTTTTGTTTTTAGAAAATGGCTAAAACATCTAAATCACGAATCTGAATTATTCGTGCAGTTTTAAATGTCGGCTTAACTTGCTCAAATCTTGAAAAGCAGCGGAGCATTTAGTACATTCGTATGGCTTTTCACCAGTATGAATTCTCATATGTACTACCAAAGTAGACTTTGCAGCAAATTGTTTTCCACACAAATTACATTTTTGTTCTTTGATTTTTTGATGAACACATTTTATGTGCTTTGTTAACAAATCGTTTGGAGTAAATGATTTCTCGCACAATTCACATTTGTAGGTTTTCAATTTAGTGTGAACTGCCATGTGCCTTTTCAAACTACTTTTACATGATAACATTTTATCGCACCTTGCGCAAGTGTAAAGGTGGTTATCATTGTGCGCGTCTTCATGTTGCTTCAGCGTATTCTTTCGGGCAAATGAACTGGGACACAATTGACAACGATATGGCTTTTCTCCAGTATGTGCTTGAAGATGATGTTTAAGAGCAGTAGCAGATCCCAGAAACCGGCTACATAAAGTGCATTGGAAAGGA
Source organism: Entomobrya nivalis (assembly GCA_034695485.1). Classification (NCBI taxonomy): domain Eukaryota; kingdom Metazoa; phylum Arthropoda; class Collembola; order Entomobryomorpha; family Entomobryidae; genus Entomobrya; species Entomobrya nivalis. The sequence continues at coordinate 4,390 of JAQFZH010001635.1, forward strand.
GTTTCAGCTCTGTGTCGATTTAAATGGCTATTCAAGTTGCCTTTTGTAGTGAAACTTTTGTCACAATACTCACATCGAAATTCTCTAATCCCACTGTGGATCAACTCATGTGCTCTAAGATGTCCTCTAGCAAAGAACGACTTATGGCAAACGTTACATTTGAAAGATTTGTCGTGTGTGTGAGTATTTATGTGCATCTTCAAGTTGCTATCATTTGTAAATGTTTCGTCACAAAACTTGCAGGAGTATGGTTTCTCCTTAACATGGCTTCGGTAACAGACTGAGTAAACAGACTTGCTTTTACGCTGCACGATTTGTTGCAAAATAGGCACTGGTGAATCCCAAGGTAGACATTAGTATGAGCTACTAAAGCTTTCTTGGAGCGAAATACTTTTTTACATGAACCACAGGCAAAACTGTTCGAATCCATTTTAATGACAGACTAGAATAGAACTGATTGCTATGAATTACAAGAGCTTTATGAAAACAAATGACCATTCGACGGTTCTAAAATTGATTCTAAACTAATATGTTGCTGTTTTTGCCGGTGTAGGATGGGATTCAATACATTCTAGATCTGATTTAAATAAAAATTTATCGCAAATTCAAATGATCTTTCCCACTTAAAAGATTGCACAGTAATACGAAAAAATTGAATATTTTTCTGCAGGAGTAGGGACTGCAATAATACAAAAAGGATAATGTTGATATTTTGTGCACTTTTACTGAACAGAACTGTCCTCGCGACGATCCTCTCTGCGACTGCTTCACTTGAACGATGTTCGTGCATTGTGATCAAATCATCGCGTGATGTTTTTTGTATCCAGAATTTAAGTACGTGCTTTTGCTTCAGTAGTCCACATTCAGTACTCGTATGCATTCTACGTACTTATTTTTACGACCGCCTATGTGTGTTTATATAGATTGGTTCTTGATAAACTACCTTAAACGTGTATTCAAAATGCATGTCCATTCATTCTACTCATTCTAAATTTGGTATTATATATATGTATTTCACATACGTTACCATGTATTGAAGATGTTCAAACGGACAATATTACCATGTGTGTTTAATATGTGTCCACCATCCAGTAATCAGTGTTGGGTATGGCTATATATTTTCGGTACGTTATCGTTCTCGGTATTCCGTATGAAGTACCCTGCGTTATCGTTATCGTTCTCGGTATTGAGTGTGAACAACTCTTCGGTATCGTTATCGTTCTCGTTATTCAGTTAAATAAAATTTCGGTACCGGTAGCGTTATCGTTATTTCATTTGCTCCGTTTTGTCATACAACATCATTGTATTTTGAATTAACATGAAAATTTGGAACATTTGGATGACCGAAAATTGATTTAGAACGGTACAGTCAAGGTACTTGTAGGATTGATTGCAGAGAAAATGTCTAGAATACGCCGAAATCGACAAAAATAGTATATTGGCGTTGAAAAAAGGCAATCTGAATTTCTGTGACGGTATCGTTATCGTTTTCGGTATTTGAGCAAGAAATACCTGCGTTTTCGTTATCGGTATCGTTATTTCTCATTTAGAAACTGCGGTACGTTATCGTTTTCGGTACCCAAAATAACGATAACGTACCGATAACGATCGTTATTTCTACCGCGGTAAATAACGATACCCTACACTGCCAGTAATACACCTATAAAGTGGATTTTGAACGGAGTAAAAAGAATATTCTTCGAATCAAAAACAGTAAACTCATTTAATGGAGCGCAATCATGTAATTTCGGCCGACATATGAAAACGCACATTTAAATTTGAATGAACTAATTAAAACTCCGAGACCATTGAAAGTAAACGGTATGCTATTGAGTAAGGTTAAAACGATTCATGGGCAATACTTTCTTTGTGTTTATTTTACATATATTTTGAGTAAAAATAATGGGCCAGGAATCTTTTTTTAAATTTTGAACTGAAAGACGTTTGTTAAATATATTATTCTTAAAGAGAAATGCTAATTCTGATTACGTAAATTTAGACTTGTAAGACCTCATATAAGGTTGGATTATCATACACTAGTTTAGAAATATTAATAACCTTTTGTTGTCATAAATAAAGCCATTTATCCATCTGGAAAAAGTTAACCATAATTTTTCAGCACGGCCCTAACCCGCTAAATTAAACGGTTAATGAATAAGCAATCTTGTAAATTAAAACCATGCGGATTTATTTACTGCTTGTTAAGGAACACTGCAAGATTTTGTTCAGTAAATTATGTCCTGTTCAATTCCTAAAAAATCTATTCTCAACGCAGCTTGTGTTTTGACGATATAAGCTCCATGCTTCAAAATTGTTCAAATACATTAATATTCCCAACAAAAGAAGTCAGTCAGAACGGTAAAAACAAATGTCCTTTCAGGCCAAATATGTGTACCAGGTACACAAAGAGGATATAAATACAAACTAGCTTGAAACCTTAGTAGTCGCTCGTCATACAAGAGGCTTAAAAAAATGTGGTCACATAATCCGTTTCTACATTCTGATGGCGGTTGCATGTAAAACGTTATGCATTACTAATCATAACACGAGCAAGAGGAATCTGAACATGCATATTGAATGTGCGTGATACATTTCATTTACAGCACAAGTGTCTGTCCTAAAATGTGTGTGCAGAAGTTAAGCGTGTGTGTGTAGTGCACGTACATTCCCATAGAACTCCTTTATTTTAAGAGAAGAGATCCAAATATCCTGTGGCAAAATAAAATACTTTTTACGCAAGCAAACAAAACCAAGTTGTTGCAGAAGAAAATTAGACAAAACAACCATCACAATTGACACCGCGGATTAGTGTACTTATATATCTTTAGTTGGAATGCACGACTTTTAAATTAAAAAAGCTTCGTTTTATTTTTGAAACTGAATTCCTGATTTGGTTATCTGAGTGAAATCAGAAACTAAATCTTATCTCAGGTCACAATATCGGTGAAAATAACTAAATATTCTATCATTTGGTCGAATCACCCATAGAAGATTAGAATTCATTAAAGTCCTGCAAATCATAATATTTGCTTATTGCACAATCCGAGATTGAGATGGCTTCGAAAACATTTCGGTGTAGTGATTGTGAAAAAGTATTTAGTTCTAAGCGAACCTTAGTTGTACATACTAAAGTTCATCTTGGAACTCACAAGTGCCTATTTTGCAATAAGTGTTTTATTAGCGAGCAGGCTCTTTTTACTCACTACTATACGCATACACTCGAGAAGCCATACTCCTGCAAGTTGTGTGACAAAACCTTTGCAAAGAATAACCATTTAAAAAGGCATTTCGATACGCACACCCAAAAGAAGCCTTTCAAATGCACTGTTTGTCTAAAGTCATTCTCCCTTGCAAAATATCTCAAAGCACACCACTTATACATACATGCTCGGACTAGAGAATTTAAATGTGAGCGCTGTGAGAAAAGTTTCACTACAAAAAGCACTTTGAAAAGCCATCTGCATCAACATCAAACAGAAACGCCTTTCAAATGCAGTTTATGTAACCGGTTTCTGGGATCTTCTACTGCTCTTAAAAATCACATTCAGGCACATACTGGAGAAAAGCCATATCGTTGCCAATTTTGTTCCAAGACATTTTCACTGAAGTCTCAACTCCACAAACATGAAGATATCCACAATAATATCAAACGGTACGATTGCGCAACGTGTGATAAAAAGTTTTCAAGGAAGAACGATTTGAATAGGCACATGGCAGTTCATACTAAATTGAAAGCCTTTAGATGTGAATTGTGCGAGAAATCATTTACTCAAAATGGACATTTAAAAAATCACATAAAGTGGGTTCATCAAAAAATCATGGAGCACAGATGTAATTTGTGTGAAAAACAATTCGCTGAAAAGGGAAGTTTAGTACGTCACATGAGAGTCCATACTGGTGAAAAGCCATACAAATGCACGAAATGTCCCGCTGCATTTACAAATTCAAGTAACTTAGGCCAACATTTAAAAATTCACAAGTAGAATAAATTCGTAGTATGTTATCCTACTGCTAACAATTATAACAGGTTAACAGAAGAGATCAAAAAGATTGCCGTGAATTTTCATGTGTTTGTGCGGAATTCCAACGGAGTATAGCTTTTATTGTAAGAGCATCCCTTTATCGGCATGTTTAGCCGTATGATTTTTTGTGGTGTATGAAATTTAACACTTCAAATTATACTTCTGTAAAGTGACGAGTATTTTGGTTACATACTTCGTATTTTTTATTATTTTTGCTAATTAAAACACAAATAAATCAAGCCGTAAATATAAGATGTCAATTGAATGTGATGTTTTTGGGCTGTAGAATTTTTTATCATAATCTGTTTCCGCATAACTTCCCGAATTTTGTGTAGTCATATTTTAAATAATCAGAATTATCATTACAATTAAAGGATTTAATTTTTAACAGATGACATCTTTTAATGGATACAATTTAAAAAAGACGCCTATCCAAGAGAATTCTTACACTCAAAATATTCACTATGAACTTCAACGATCTATTGAACATAATATCCTTTCACCATATTTATTAATATATTTTCCATTCTACAAAGATATAAAAAGTGATAACTTGCCAATTATTGATGTATTTTTATATGTCGGCCAAAATCCCCAGATTGTGCAAAAGCCTTAGGACATTTTTGACATTTGTATGGTTTTTCACCTGTATGAACTCTCGTATGAATTACTAGTTTATCTCTGGAAGCAAAAAAATTCCCACACAAATTTCAATCGTGTTCCTTAGTTCGATGTTGAGTAATTTTTAGGTGCCTTTTAAAACCGCTTTGATCGGTAAGATAACTTAGGCACAATTCACTTTTGTAAGCCTTTAACTTAGTGAGACCATCGCATTGAAATCCTTTAACAGCAGTGTGAATGAGTAGATGTGCTCTGAGCTTACTTCAAGTTATAAATTACTTTTGGCAAACAGTGTATTTGAAAGGCTGTTCTTGGGTGTGTGGGCTTACGTGGTCGTATATATTGTATTTATTAGTAAAGACTTTGTCAGAGAACTTGCAGGAATAAGGTTTCTCATTTGTATGCGTTTGGTAGTGAGCAAAAAGATTGTGTTCACAACTGAAGGATTTGTTGCAAAAGGCACATTGGTGAATTGCAAAATGAACATTAGCACGTGCTCGTAAGCTTTGCTTGTCGCCGAATACTTTTTCACATTAAACACACTGAAACCTCTTGGTAACCATCTCAATCTATCTGGAGCCGTTTGTATTATAAGTTTGTTATTTTCGCAAAACCCCCGGAACGTCAAAACAATTGCATAGTTCCAGAATCGATTTAAAATTAGGTAGCCTTAGTTTAACTGAGTGGCCGATAGAGACATGATCCGAGTCTGTTTTATTCTAATCGTAAATAACAACAGAACTTATAATGGGTCTCAATGTTATTCAACAATTTAAAACATTTCTAAAAAAAATTCGAAGGGCAATAATACATGTTGTTGACGACGATAGTGTCTCGGGTATGACTAAAAACGTGGTTCTTCATAATAAGTTCCCTGAAAGTTTAGTTTTAATGAAATGTGTGCAATGAATATATTTAGAAACCAATCGATTGCACATGCACACTTGTTTGGAAGTTCGTACTCAAAAGTGGTTTTAATCCTTTGATGTATCAGATGTACGTATCGTTTGCACGTTAATTCTTTAATCGCACTATGTTAAGTATTACCGCATATTAATGCGGAATAGCTACAAGCCGGTTACATACCAAGAGATCCAGTGTAGTTAAAAGGGGCAATCACAAATGAGACCAGTGTTTTGTCTCGACATCGTACTCAATATTGGCGTTATAGTTCATATTATTACTCGTCTTATTACACTCAACACGTCTGCAGCAAATATTCTTGTTAGCCCGTTCTACAATCGGCTCGAGTTTGAGTTAAGCTTATCTTTATCTTCTTTCAAATGATAGTTATAGTTTCAATCCTGACCAAATAGACCAGGTCATTTATTTATTCTCCTAAATAAATACATGTATTCGAAAGCTCGAGAAATAAATTATTATGATTTCCAACATGTCATCCATGAAGTTGGTTTCAATTAATTTTACTAATAGTTACAGTTCTTTAAAACTGCCTTATTTATTTGTCAAGTTTGCTGGAGCCAAGAGTGATATATTTTAGCTATAAAGAAAAGCATTTGTGATAATAAAACTGCTTATTCGTAGAACTGCTGATAAAATCCAATTTTAATTTAATTTAATTTTGTATCGAAAATGTCTCCAGATGGGGTAAACCCCCAACTTGTAAAAATAGGTGTAGTACCCAAAAAAGCTTACAGCCACGTACTAAAATTCGTCTTGAAATTTATGAATGCGTTTTTTGCAACAAATCATTCACTCGATCCCAAAGTCTTTTTTATCACTACGTAGCACATACAAATGAGAAGCCCCTCTTCTGCAAATTATGTGACAGATCATTTGCCCATATGCATCTTTAAATCAGCATGTTAAATTTTACACAGGAGAAAAGTCTTTCTCGGGCAACGTTTGCCAGAAATCGTTTAACCATATGAATAATTTTAGAAGTCATCAAGTGATACATAGTGGACTCAAGGAATTTCAATGTGAGCGTTGTCAAAAGGTGTTTAATCGAAAATCAAGCTTGAGGAGACATTTGAATACGCATAAAATAGAAACACCCTGTAAGTGTACTTTGTGTGGAAAGTATCTGGGATCAGCGCAATCTCTCAACAAGCACATTCAAAGACATACTGGGGAGCAGCCTTACCGCTGTGAAATATGTTTCATATCATTTTCACTAAAGGGTAACCTTCGAAAACATGAAGATGCACATGCTGGTATTAAACCACATAATTGTTTACTGTGCAACAAAAAGTTTTCAAATAAAACCATTTTAAAAACGCACGTGAGAGTACCCACTAAATTAAATGCATACAAATGTGAGTTGTGCCAAAAATCGTTTAACCAACAAAGCAGTCTAAACTCACATATCAAAAATATTCACCATCGAATTAAGGAGCACGAATGCAATATGTGCGGAAAACTGTTTGCTTTGAAAAGCAATTTAGGAATACATATGAGAGTTCACACTGGTGAAAAGCCATACAAATGTACAAAATGTTCCACGGCTTTTAAAGTTTCAAGTCAATTAAGCCAACACTTAAAAAATCACAAATAATTCAGGGTAGTAATGCGTAACAATAGAATATTGCTAAGAGCTATTACATGTTTTAAAGAGTAATCAAAAAAATAAGAGAATTTTTCAAAAGTTAGTGTCGGTAAATTTAATTGAGTATACTTTTCCTTTAGCTGCATGTTCAGCACAATGCGTTTTTTGATCTTATACTTCTCTAAAGTTAGATGTGTGTTGGATACATATTTCGTTATTCTTGTTATAATTTTCATAACTTAAATAAATTAATCCGCAAATATAATTTATGTAATAAATGTATAGTATTTTTTGTCATGATGAGCAGCATAGCTCATCGCTTCTTCATCCAGGCCATATCACAAGAAATAAATATTGCTAAAAATGCATTCATTTTATTTGAAGCAAAGCTAGTTCAGGGATGAATGTGTCGCTTTTTGCATGTTTGCGAACTATTTTAATTACTTTATTTGAATAAATTTCTTGAGTCAAGTCAATTGGCTTCTAATCGATCAAAGCTATGATGACGAATGTACATTTTTCTAGTCTGGTAGTCCGGCGGCAGCGTAGGAAAGAGAGATGGTTATCCTCATCTCCGCCATTTTTTCCACCTTGTCATCGAAATTACGTAGTCCATCAATTTAATATAGATTTAAATTTAAATCAAGATCACCAGTATCATGATAGATTTAAGAAAATGACAATTAAAATGTGTCAGGTTGACTGTCCAATTAGTAGATAAAGTTTGTTGTTGAAATCGTCTTCTCCGCCCCTTCCCCTTGAGACTTGGGATAATGTGGGTCATCAGCCTTGGCATTTGAATTTTCAAGGCGGCAAAATGCCGGTTCCGTTTAAATTATGTAAACAAATTCAAAAAATTACCACAACAACTAAATTAGCAGTCAACTAAATTTAATGGTCGTGGTTGTGGTAAAGGTAATTATTTTTAAGCAAATTTTTGGTTAAATAATTTTGATACCTCTAAAATAATTATAGTTAATGGTGTGAATAATATTGGATGTTTGGAGATTTTTGACGACGAAGAAGACTACTTTCATTTAAATAAGCAAAGTAAGCTAACCTGCCCATAATTTTTCGTCATCGTCAAAAAAGCCACACATTATCGTTGTCAAAACAGTTCAAATTGATCAAATAGTGAAAATTTTAAATTAGTTAACGATTGTGGTGAAAATAGGAAAATTCTAGGTGGTGGTAGCGGTAGTGCATCCAAATTGTTTGCATTAGTTGTCATTTGGGAAACTGGACAAAGAAAGTATTAAAAGTGGTGGTGGAGTCGTAGCAGTGCTTAAAAGCACGAAGATAAGCAGATACTTAAACAGAAAATAAGAAAACAATAATTAGACGCGTTTTATTTTGTTCTTAAATTTTTATCACGTTTGCATGACTTATACTCACCGTTTATGCCCACACTATCAACCAGATAATAATACATTGATGTACTTTCTTGAAAAGAATTGGGAGAAGAATTAATCACGTCTTTATGCTACTTCGTAAACGGTTCATTTAACTTTTTACAAAATCCTTCGATTTGGTAATGTGTGACTCAATTTCACCTAAAAAAACCGATTAAACAAAAAATTATGATATTAACATTACTCCAAGTTATTTACCAAAAATTTACCAAAAATCTGAATTAACTTACAGACATTAAAATGCACTATATAGAATATCGCTACAAAGCTGGCAGTATGTGTATACATCACAAGTACCACATCGGCGTTTAGTTAGTTGGTTGCATACAGAGCATGGACAAAATTAATTTAATTACAAGGTTTTATTTTAAGCACACGTCTATTTGAACATATATTTTTGTTATTCCCTTGGTCAAAAATGCACGGAGACACAAAGTGTATGTATGTATTTTTGATCGGTACAAATGTCAACATATGCAAGTGCATCTATACACGTATTCCTATTTAATGTTAAAAACGTAGTCAACAGGGTTTTCAAGCTGAGAGCAACCTATTTATGCTGTATGCATATTCTCAAAAAACTTTAAGTTGGAATATTACCCGGCATGAAACCTCACATTTGAAATGTACAAACTCATTAATGTGGAATGGTTGTAAAATTAATACCTAAATAGCTTTTGTAGATAAAGCATACATAAAAAAGCTCAAACATAATTTGTCATGATGTCGTGTGTCTACTTCCACATTTCAATCAGACTAGTGCCAAACCTCGACAAGTCTGTAGCAAATATTTCAGCAAGACCAGTCAGCAAATAGTAAGAATTCTAAAAAACTGAATTGTTTTTCTTTTCAAGTTTTATAGTGTTTCAAGTTATTGGTTTTCGCTCAAAAGCATAATCGTAAACCCATGCCTGTGTACTAAAGTGCCTGTTTTGTACAGTTATCTTAAAACCCTTTACTAGTTAAAGTAAATTTAAATCTTGTTGCAAAAATGGTTCCAGAGCAAGTCAATGGCCCAGCTTGCACAAAAGTGTTTAGTACCAACAAAAGTTTACGTGTTAATGCAAATATTCATGTTAAATCCCATGAATGCCTTTTTTGCAACAAATCGCTCACTCGACCTAACAATCTTTACCTTCACTACCGAACACATACAAACGAGAAGCCATACTTCTGCAAATTGTGTGACCAATCATTTGCTCAAGATTCGAATTTAAATATGCACATTAAAAGCCATTCGGGGGATAAACCTTTTACGTGCAACGTTTGCCAAAAATCGTTCAAACTTAAGAATTATTTCAGGAAACATCAACTGCTTCATTATAGGCTCAAAGAATTTAAATGTGAACATTGTGACAAAAGTTTTGCCCGGAAATGTAATTTGATAACACACTTGAATACACATAAAACGGAAACACCTTTTAAGTGTAATTTATGTAGTCAGTATCTATGTTCAGCGTGGTCTCTTAACGTACACCTTCAGGCGCATACTGGGGAGAAACCTTACCGCTGCGAAATATGTTTCAAATCATTTGGACTAAAGAGTAACATGCGACAACATCAGGATTCACATGGGGACATTCGACGACATAATTGTTCTACGTGCAATAAAAAGTTTTTAACAAGAAGCCATTTAAAGCAGCACATGATAGTTCACACTAAACTGAATAATTGCAAGTGTGAATTTTGCCAGAAATCATTTACCCAACAAAGCAATTTAAATGCACACATCAAAAATATTCACCATCGAATTAAGGAGCACGACTGCAATTTATGTTGGAAATCATTCGCTTCGAAAGCTAATTTAGTAGTTCATACGAGAAGTCATACTGGAGAAAAGCCTTACAAATGTCAAAAATGTGCTAAAACTTTTGCAGCATCATGCAATTTAAGCCAACATATCAAAACACACAAATGATTTTACAAGACCAATTCGCTCGTTCACTCTTTGACATTATATAAAATAAAATATATGCTTGTAAATATGAAAGAAGGAGTTTATATTTTATAGTTTGCTAGGATTGATAAAATAACATATAATGTGTAATTAAATAATTTAATTTTCTTGGATTTCTTGCTTTTTTTGTTATTGCTGGTTTAATGTCAACTCCTCAAATAAAAAAAGTTAATTTTGTGTATTTAAAAATTTTAGCTATATTTTTCAATAAATTTTACTCATTATTAGTCCTAAATATCTATCATAATTTTTTAATTTGTAAGGTCTCTTCTGTCATGAATAAAGCCAACTATGCATCTGGACTTCAATATTTTATAGAATTCCACGTATTTTCTAGCTTAGGGCGCATATAAATCTAAACCACCACTTTTCAGAAACAAGTAGGATGATCAAGCCATCTTTTAAATTAACATCACACGGCTGTTATATCGAATTAATTGATTGGTTAATTGAGTGGTTTTAGTTAACTTGTTATTTGGTTCGGGTGCCACAATAACACACTTCGTCGCCATCAAGACCAAAATCACGTTTGGGTATAATGCTGTATGGTATTTAGTCCTTTTTGTTAATCAATCATATAACCTGAACATGTTTGAAAGAATATTTTTTAAATTAATAACTATAAAACAATACGATTTTTGTGTTTGGGTTGACATTTAGTTGTATTGATTGTTGTTTAGACAAATAAATCTATTTTGTTCTATTGATTGAGGATACTGAGTAATTCACCTGTTGAATAAACAAACAATTAAACATCAAAATTACTATTCTTCTCTGCAAGTTTGAGAACGGAAGATGATCAAAGAGCTCATTAACAAATAGTATCTCTTTAGCTTTTTAGGCTTGGACAAGGCTTACATGCATGAAGGAAGGAATTGACGTTTCTTGAGATGCCCCAGTTTTCATTTATTATGTTCTTACAACAGTCAGTTCCACGCAAAAACAAATGCAACCATCTAGGCGGAAGCAGTTTATTACTACAAATTCTATGCTTTACAAATTTTACATTAGTTATTAAAGTATATTAAATATTGCACATTAATTGTTTTGACCTTACTCAAAAGTACAATGTTTACTTTCAATGGTCTAAAATTTCTAACTGATTCATTAAAATTTGAGTTTCCATATGCCGGCCTGATTGAATTGATTCCGCTTTGTTAAACAAGTTTGTTGTTTTTCATGCTAAAAATTTCGTCTAAAAATAATATTCTTTTTACTCCGTCCAAAATCCACTTTATATATGTATGTATTACCGAATGATGGGCACATACTAAATAGATGGTCATATTGTCAGTTTGAACATCTTCAATGCATGTGAACGAATGCTAAATATAGAATGAGTAAAAGGAATGGATAATATGCATTTTGTATGCACGTGTGAGGTAGCACATCAACTACCCATCTATTTAAGCACACATCGGCGGTCGTAAAAATAATTACACAGAAGGTATACGCATACCGAATGGCGATTACTGAAGCAAAAGCACGTACTTAAATTCTAGGTACCAAACACATCACCCGATGATTCGATCACAATGCACGAACATCATTCAAGCCAAGCAGTGGCAGAGAGGACAGTCGCCGTACAACTCTGTTGAGTAAAATTGCACACAATATCAGCATTATAATTTTTGTATTTTTACAGTCGCTAATCTTGTAGAAAATATTATTTTTTGTAAAACCTTAGTTCTTTTCTTACTGTCCAATCTTTTAAATGGTAAAAATCATTTATTAAAATCTAATCTAGACTTTATCGGATCTCAGCCTACACCAGCACGTACAGCAACGAATTGGTTTAGATTACTTTTTTGGAACTGTCAAAGGGTCATTTGTTTTCATAGAGCTCTTGCAATTCATAGCAATCAGTTTTATTAGAACCCGTCATTGAAATGGCTTCCAACAGCTTTTCCTGTGCATCATGTGAAAAAGTATTTCGCTCCAAGAAAGCTTTAGTAGCTCATTCTAATGTCCACTTTGGGATTCACCAGTGCTCATTTTGTAACAAATCGTGCAGCATAAAAGCAACTTTGTTTACTCATTACCGAAGACATGTTAATGAGAAACCATACTCGTGCAAGTTGTGTGACAAAACATTCGTAAATGATAGCAACTTGAAGACTCACACAAATTTTCACACACACGACAAATCTTTCAAATGCAACGTCTGCCAGAAGTCATTCTCTACTAGACAAAATCTTAAGACACATGAATTGATCCACAGCGGAACTAGGGAATTTAAATGTGAGCAGTGTGACAAAGGTTTCATCACAAAAGCCAACTTGAACAGCCATCTTAACCAACATAAAACTGAAACACCTTTCAAATGTAGTTTATGTAGCCGGTTTCTGGGATCTGCCAATGCTCTTAAATATCATATTCAAGCCCATACTGGAGAGAAGCCATATCGTTGCCAATTTTGTCCGAGATCGTTTGCCCGAAAGAGTAATCTACGTCTACATGAAGATACGCACACTGGTGTCGAAGGACATACTTGTGCAGCGTGCGATGAAAAGTTTTCAAGTAAAAGTAATTTAAATAGGCACATGGCAGTTCATACTAAATTGAAAGCCTACAAATGTGAATTGTGCAAGATATCATTTACTCGTAATGGTAGCTTAAAAAGGCACATAAAGTCGGTTCATCAACAAATCAAGCAGCACAAATGTAATTTATGTGGAAAACAATTCGCTGCAAAAGGAGATTTAGTTTGCCACATGAGAGTGCATACTGGGGAAAGGCCTTACAAATGTACTAAATGTCCGGCTGCATTTAAAGCTTCAAGTCAATTAAGCTAGCATTTAAAAACTCACAAATAATTCAGATTAATAATGTGTTGTTTAATTAATTAATAAAGCAATAACATGCTGTGCATAAGTGATCAACGGAATTAAAACTTTACGTTATTGCCGGTAATTCTAACGGAGTATACTTTGAGTTGTACAAGTTGTCCTTTGGCTGTATGTTCAGCCCAAAGATTTTTTTGCCTCGGTATATAAAAGTTAACGCTTCAACGTTTGGTTAAGTTTGGTTACATAAATACTTCGTTATTCGTTTTATTATTTTGATATATCACAACTCAAATGAATAAAGCCATAAATAAGTGATACGTTGGAATTATAGACCTTTTTATCATAAGCTGTTGCCGCAAAGTTCATCGCTTCCTCACTCAGCTTATCTCAGATCTCAACAAAAACTTATTGCTATAACATATAATCAGTTTTATTCAAAGCAAAGCCAGTGAAAAGTTGAGAGTATCGGAATTTTTCGAATATTTGTTAATTATCTTAATTATATTATTTGAATAAATTTCAAGACTCCTGTCAGTTGGCTTATTTGCTATTCTAGCCATGATGAAAAATGTGCATTTTTCTAATCCGGTTGTCCAGTGGTAGCAGCATATGGAAAGGTTTTTTCACTTCCACCATTTTTTCCATCTTATCATTAAAACAATCTTTATCAAATTAATGGAGATAAATATTTTAATCAAGATCATCAGTGTTATGATCAAGTTGAGAAGGTAACAATAGTAAACTGTATGTCGTTATGGAATCCTTTGCAGAAAAGTTGTATAGAAAAAGTTAAAGTTGCGTTTAATGATGCATTTAGGATGCTCTTTCGGCTAAAAAGGCGTGGGAGTATTAGTGAACAATTCATGATACGCAATATCAATGATTTTTATGCCACGTACAGAAGTGCAGTTTATTCGTTACTACGCAGGGTGGCAACAAGTAACAATGAAATAATATGCTCCATCTACAACTCATCGTTTTTTAGAAATTCTAGTCTGTATTTACGGTGGTGCAAACTTTTACTTGGGCATCAAAGGGACCCAGATGAATTCATTATCTCGTTTGATTGTGAACTGTTATCAGAAAGCAACTCTTATCTTTGACTTCCAAAATTAATCCGGAACCAGCTTCTCTGCTGACGAGGGGTGTGGGTTGGGCATTCTTGGACTGATATTTTTTTTATATATTCTACTCACTAATATTATTTTAATGTATTATGCATATGAACTCGAACATTTGTATTGACTATGTATGTTACCAATGAGTTTGCAAATAAATAATTTCAATTCAATAGTTAACTATTTCAATTACTAATTAATATTTCGAAATCATTGCAAAGAGTGTGGAAAGAATGATTCAATGGACTACATTTTGAATTGAGTCAAATCATCAACTCTGGCTAATGACGCCACCTTATCAATGAAGGTCAACCCAGCAATACTTAGCTTTGACCTGCGGGAACCCCAAATATCCTATTTATAAAATTATCAAAGGAATTGAAAATAAATACTAAATTATCGGTATAATCATCTTTATTCGGGTATTTAATTTTAATATTTATATTTTTAACCCTGATAGTGACAAGCACGGTGACATGATCCGCATTTGAAATATATCTTGTGGACAATTCTCAAAAATCATTTTCGCAATCTTTTCTTAGAGATCCTTCGCCTGTTCCAAGTACTCCTTTTTATCCACGAAGGCGGCGCTTCGCTCAATCCCTCAATTTTGTTATTTGTTTACTGCTTAATCATTTTTTATTGTAGTAAAATAAATAGAAATAACGTGGTGCATCCAAATATTTTTGAAATGGAATTATTGGTTCATGCACAGTCTGAAGAAGTCCATCGTAGGGGTCTAGCTATTAAATTGGAGTCCATAAGTATTTTACCATTTGTACCAAACAGACTATGCATATGGGAATTGAGCACAGATACGTATAATAGCTTGTGATAATGACAACCTCTAGCCTAATATAATTCAAAACCAATGAGAATAACTATTACTTTTAAAAGTCGCAGTATATAAAAACTTCAGACCTAATTTATCGTAGATTTAAAAACGTAATTCACAAAAAAAATCTTTATTTCCTCTGCCAAACGTATCGCCACACAAAATAAGATACCAAGCAAATATACGAACCAGACAACTAGAAGTTCTGAGTTTGAAGCTCTTTTATTATGGTCACGATTTTGAAAGTTTGACTGCTCCTCCTGAAAACTCACGGAATGTTGTTTAGTCACAGGGGAAACTTTCGGGTATTTCTCTTTATATGCCATTGTGCTTGCTAACGTAAATGTGTTTATTCGTGTGAATCCTGAGCTTTGATTAGTTTTCCAGTAGTTTTGAAACGCAATCTTGAACTTCAAAGTGAATTCTATTTGTTGCCTATAAATAAATATTCCAGATTCGACTAAAGAAGCCAAAGTCGTTAAGTATAAGTCAGTAAAAGCAAAATTCTGTTC
>JAQFZH010001636.1:0-20163 GCA_034695485.1 Entomobrya nivalis
TTGTTTCGATAGTTTATTTAAAATTCCACAAGATCATGGGTGTAACATAGTGGGAAACTAATACCAACTATGTTACAATATGTAAATATTATCAACCTCTGTATTTTGCTTTAAGCACCATAAGTACCAACATAACCATAAACCAAAAATGTGATTTTTTATCTTGATTAAGTCGCCAAATCTTTATGCAGAATATTTTAGTAGCGCGTGGCCGTATGAGAAAAAAAGGAACATTATAAAATCATAGAAAAGCGCTAACGTTCTAATTAAAATTTCAGTTAGTTTCTCTATCATTTTTAAGCTTAGAACTAAACTAACGAAATACCCTTTTTCATAACGTAATTCTAAAACTTTATTATAATTTATGGTATAAATACTTTAAAAAGTTTAAAGATAATTAAATTTAACTACAATTTCATCTTTAATTTTTTTACTAAAACTAGTTTAAGATCTAGATATGAGAATAAAGATAAATTAAAAAGAAAGTAAAATAAGTTTTAATTATTAAGTATAGTTGGATCTACAAAAAAGGATGATTATTTTTTCTTCTTCTTTTACATTAGTAGCATATTGACAACCTGACAAATAGTGAAATGAAGTAGAACCAAAACAGTTGTTTCGTCATAGAAGTTCGTTTCCGCAATAAAAATTCTAACAATAGGCCAGGATTTTAAATACTTGCGATGGAAACGGAAACGTAATCTTGTAACTTCCTTATTGCTGTATTGCATTAAATGAAGTTGTATATCTTGAGAAGTTCTATAAACTCCAGCTTTAAATATTCCAACTATCAACATCAAAGAAACCAAAGTACACACTGCAAGTACTGAAAACAACAGCAATTGAGGTAAAATCAAAACGTCTCCTAGTTTAATGACTGCATAGAACGAAATTATAAACGCCAAGGAAAACATTAGAAGTTCAGCAATTGAAAGCATTCCTTTGTGGATACCATTGTAGACCAACGCCAGTATTTGGATTTCCTTAAATATTCTAACACATTTAGAATAATTTTCCGTATCACCTTGAATATAACCCTGGTAGTATTTACGTTGGAACAAGTAGATATAGTTCATCAAAACGTAGCAGAGCACTGTGGAGAATATGAGGTAATCCAAAATTAGTCGTTCCAATGTTTCAAACATAATCCATGCAAAAATACATGGAGAGAGTATCCGTAAAAGAGATCCAAATATGTAGAAAGTTTTATTTTCAGTGTAACTGATGCCTGTACACGTTGGGAAATACATGTACCCGAGGTTACCAGGATCACATGGCATCAAGTTGAAATATATGAAAGCCATTAAGACGATTGATGGAGTAGCTACTACACACATCAGAATAACAAACTTTGCAGCTTTGCCGATAATACCTTCTGTATTTAATGGTGTCCAGTTTTGTACTTGCAATTAAGTGAACAATATTTTGTTACAATTAGTGTATCTTGTATATATTTATATTTAAAAGGTTCGGTTAAGTTGTCTTACCATTATGTCGTCTTTCAAATTTAACAAATGCGTTAAAAATATTGGCGAGTTCGTGACGTTTATTAAAATGGCGTATTACGGGAACCAAATGTAGTGTAGATGATCCAGTGAGTAGCAAAGCTTGAATTACTACAGGGACTTCTAACGATTTTGTTTTGAATAAAAGTTGGACCCAGTGACACAAACAGAATAAAATGCAAAGTGATGCTTTAAATTTATATTTTCGTAAGTTTTCTGAAGCGACATAAATTTCGAAGATATTTGTTGCTTTGTTATTTTTATTGGAAACTTGATGAAGTGGGATTGCAACAAAGTTTTGCATTTTTATAACGCTTCAAATCCACGGCAAAAGGTTTTTAGCAATCAACATTTTAAATGCCAAAAACTATACAAATATTTGCTTTAAATTTAAAATATGTTGTGAGCACTAGTTAGTTGTAAAAATTTAGACGAGCTTTGTAAAGTTTAGGAACTTTTTATTTAGAAGCACAACGATAAATTAAACAAGTCAGTGGCTTTTCACAGAAATGCCCAAAAAGTGCATAAAGGATTAATGTACCGAACCCGTGTCGTCTAA
The DNA here is from genome assembly GCA_034695485.1 of Entomobrya nivalis. NCBI lineage: Eukaryota > Metazoa > Arthropoda > Collembola > Entomobryomorpha > Entomobryidae > Entomobrya > Entomobrya nivalis. The sequence goes on from JAQFZH010001636.1 coordinate 2,065, forward strand.
TTTAACCCGTGGACTATATATAATTTTTTAAATAATCTAAAAAGCGAATTATCTAATCAGACATTCTTCGCTTTGAGTGGCCTATTATGAACATAATCCTATGTGAGCTTGCACGAGCCGATTTTATCTATAAATCTTTCGTAAAAGCGTACCCGGATTTGTGATAGTGTCATAATATGTATGACGAATCCATAGGCCTATTTCGTAATGCCCGAGGGTCACTTAATAATTTACACCTATATATGTATATTAAAGGATGGATATAAAGTTATATACCAACCGTGCTCCTTATAATAATATTTCAGTTTAGTGCCAATATAAGTGTAGAGTACTGGAAATAATGTCATTTACTGAATTCATGTGCAACGAGGTGAACTATTGCTAAGAATCTAGTCTAAATGATATACACAAACTAGTGTGAAATGGCTTATTAATAAGTTGTTTAAAAAACTTTTTTTTTGAAATCTTAGAACCGGGTTGATATAAAGTTTGGGAATTTTAATAAATTTGACAGTTCAAATGATAAGATATGAAAATATATGTTAAATATAGCACACATAACAAGCAGCCAATATTGTTAATATTTCGAATTCATTATCAGTAGACAAAAGTCCACTACATCTAACATTTAATCACATTTAAATACATTAGCACGATATGATATTTTATTGTTGTGTTTATTGTAACATGAATATTTGTAAAATAGATTTGTACATATTTTTAAGCATTGGTAATATGATGAAAAATATTCAAGTGTAGAAGCACTCTGAACCACACCCCTGACTCCATCACAAAAAAATCACCAAACTCATCACAAACCAATTAAAGGAAATCCTGAACAATTAAAGATGTATTTACAATATGTGATAGTACTGCACTAAAGTACTCGATTTCAATGTCTCTATCAATTATCCCAAAGTTACCTACTGGTAGTGCAATCGGTTGAAGTGAACATAACACCAGTTTCATGTACTTGGGCTTAGCTAATATTCCCAAAGGCAATTGACACTTCCATCTATTAATTATTTTGCATGATGATTTGTGAGTGAAATTTCCAACCCAAAATATAAATACTGATCCCCAAAACATCGTAAAGGCAATAAAGGGTTGACATATGTAAAATTGCCCAGGTATAAGCTTTTCTCCATAAATGGACAAGTTGGACGCTACCAACAATATGCTGAAGCATATAGTCAGGCATATAATGCTAAACCATTTCATCATATGATAAACAAGATTTTTGGCTACAAATACAACTCTAAATAAGTTGGTATTCAGATAATTCAAATCCATCTGTTCGAGATATGATAGAGTATTAATCAAACCTTGCCAAATTGCTGAGCCCACAATACTATATGTTGACATAGCAACTGAAACACATTCCAAAATATACAGCGTGCTAATATATCGAACTCCTGTGATGTACCAACTATTTAGCCAAGAAATATTCAGCTCGATATATTTCGAAATAGGAAGCAAACAAACGAAAATTAAATCTGTGTCGGTTGTCACAATTACCAAGGAAAATACAAACATGGATTGAACAAGAGAGACGACTATATAGCCAGCAACAATCCCAAAATAATCTACAATTGGCTTTGACATAATTGCCTTTTTTATTTCAACTCCCAACTCAATCATTAAATTAGAGTTGGACTTTGGAATTGGAAATATTTTTAGGAGTTTTATTCGTGTGGTTGCCCAGTTTGCAACTGAAACCATTTCCCGTCCATAAAGTATTAAAATGCAGTCCTCAAAAAAACTAAATGATGAAAGGCAAGCGATTATAGATGAGACGATTAACAGTTGGGTTCTGGGAAGAAGATCTGATTTATAAATAACACAATAAATAGCTATTCCCAATATTGACAACAAATGGAATCCCAGAGTAAGTACTGTTAACAGATGAAGTAGTAATGGCCTCTTAAGCTTTATAGAATATTTCCATTGTTTTGCATTAGTATCCCATGCTACACAAGTGGGATAGCAAATTTTACACATGGCTGTGAGGAAATTGCTAGCGGTTACAAGAAGTGTAGTGGCCATTTCTGTTTTAATTGTTTGTCACGGAACAAAAAACTAATTGACGATTTGAACGTTTTAGCAATGTTTGGATTTAGTCAAGTATGCTCTCCAGAAACACTTGAAATGGCTATTCTCTTTAAAGTAAAGTTCTCAGAGATACCATTGTACCCAGAAATTTTAGTCGATTTTTTTATAAGCTCAGTTTCCAAATTTAGACTGATATGTATTACTTAAGTTTGACTTAACCCTGTATAGTCTCTAAAAACCCAACTTTATTTACACGGATTTCTAGAAGCAATTTTAATTTTTATCACAAAATATAACGTACGTAAGAATTCCTAGAGTATGAAAATTCACCACAGGTTAAAGTTTTAAGATATGTTGCTAAAAATTACGTCAACAGTGATTAGTTCGTTGACAAGTAAGTTTTAAGAAGAAAGAAGCTTGGGCGTTCCATATGCTGCATACTAGATTCGAATACGGTCAACTCCAAATATTCCAACATAATACTTTTAGAAGCAAGCAAGATACCCATTTATTTTTGAATAATTCAAAAACCAATAATTAAAAATTTAAATGTTTTTTATGTAAAGACAAAGTTAAAAACAAACTTTTCCGGGACTTATGAGTATATTTTCTTCAAGCTGAAAAAATGCTTTTATAAAATGTGTTGTTTTAAATTTAAATATACATTTGCGGAGACACACATTATTTTAAACTTGTCATCGACCTAGTTTTTACATGTTTTACTTTAATTTGAATTTAACTGGGAAACTCAAAGAATTGTCGCTCTTACAGATCACCAAGTGAATAGTCAATTCTGATTATTTTTGTTCGTCAATTACGATGCTGGAATATTTTTTGAGTAAAATCTGAGAACAAATTCATAGCAACAATTTAAAACTATTTTTAAAGCAATACACATTTAGCCCTTGGCGCCATTTAACTCACATAACTAGTGAATATATGTCATGGTTAAGCATTTTAGAACTTGAAGATACTGAATAGTTTCTGACGAAAATCTGGCCTTATAATATACAAAGCCGAATATCGACCTAGTCAATCTGCTTGTAGTTTTACACAAAAAGTAGTCCAGACTCATAATGGACGAAAGAAAATGATCCAAACTTGGCTATTCAACTACTGATCTGCAATCGGCGGTTTTTGAGTTTCCTAGTGAGTTTCATGGAGAAAAGAAAAATGTATAATAATGTATAACTTTATTCTTAACAAAATAAATGACATTAAAATGTTGGAAATAAGAATAATATCAAACTTTCTAACCTTTTGGTATCATTTTATATACTTGTTCCACTGCATTACCAAAACAGGAAACCAAATAATGGATTTTTAGTATACAAAGTATATTTTTACTTACATTAACTTACATTTAATTACATACACGAAAATTTTTATTTAAATTATAATTAATTATATAAGGTTACAAAACGATTGTGTTCTTTAACATACCTTCAGATATGAGAAAAAGCTTTAAGGGAAAAATTCTAAGTTTGTCGGAATCGGGATTGGAGAATTTGTGGTATAATTGTGTTGAGTATTGGAATGGTTGGAATGAGACTTGGGAAGCAGCAAGGAATGAGATTACTGTAAGAAGTGTAAGCTTGTATGAGAGTAATGTTCGTGTAGGTTTTCTACTGTTTCTTGTGTCTATATGCTTTCCTGTAATTTCATTCATTTGTGAGGCTCTTAGCAGTGTTGAATTTGCTAAGATAGGGATCCATCTTATAAGGATTGTCAAAGACGGTAAATTTAAATGGTGTAATGCTAAAGGCAAGCTTAGTTCTTATTTTCAATCACTTTTTTGACATAAGTTATAAAACAAAACCTGATGTAAAAATCAGTTTCTTTTTGTTTCTGTGCACTTTAAACGTTGCAGGTTATAAGAAAAACATATATTACATTTTCACTGATAAAACGCTAGAAATATATATGTTTCACATATGAAAACCTTTAAGTTTTGTCGTTTGTGTTAAAATGTGTATTCATAGCTTTGAAATTTTTTAAAACATATTTTTAAAAGTCAATACAAACAATCCTATTAAAACCAAGCCTGGCAATTGTGGTGTTACTCAAATATTTGAAAAAAAGAGACCTGCAGTATCTATATAGAAACTAAAATTAAATTATTCAATATTTTTCTGAAAGTGTAAATGTAGGCACTCGTGAAAAATATAAGGCAAGCGGTATTCTCTGGGATGACAAATGGCAATATTTGAATTTACATACAGATATTTATACGGTGATAACTAAACTAACTCATTACTATTTCAACCGATTGTGTGTTTCTTTATACTTTTTATTTGAAGAACCTTAAGTTGGTACGGAATACATTATTCGACGATTCAATGGCTCCCAAAGCATCATGATTAGCTTCCCTTTGATATATTTTTAATTTTGAGCTTAAAAGCTGGAATTTTCTAGATAATTGTTTAAATTTATGACTCCTGCTTAAACTATGATTTCATCTCGAATAACCGCAACCTTGCTTTCATTTTGTTCGATAGGTGTAAAATTGTTTATCTCTTGGCTGTGGTATATCAAATGTTGATTAAAGCAACATCAATATCATCATCAATTGATACATAATAAGTATTTCCATGATATTACATCAAAAAATCGCAAATCATATAGTGTAAAAAATGCAACTGCTTCAAATATTGTAAATGTTATCAATATTTAACATATTTGAGCTACAATTAAAACAAACAATAATGATTCTAATTAACGTAACGTATTCGATATTAAGACGGAAATGAGTTACATCAGGAAATATGTTGATCTAATTTAAATTAGCTTAATTAGTTCCGTACTCACAATTTTTAGACTTCCTAATACGGCTGCAAAAAACTAGTAACTTGACAAGTATAATACTTTGGTCATTGGTTGTTTTCAATTGTCTCAAACCAATATAAATTTAGCAAGGATGGAAACATTCTGCATTTGTTTCTTTTTGACATTATTTCCGACTGTATTTTCCATAAATCATTTGCTTTCTGATACATTAATGCTTTCAGAGAGTCTATCTCATTTCGGACAGTGCACATTTGCACTACTAACATCCAAATTGGGAAAACAAGTTGATTCAGCAAAAGGTCTAACTGATACTTCCTACAAAGTGGAACCACTAAAGGTAAGTTCCACTTTCACCCTTTTTGGTCCATTAGAATTTAAGCTCTCCCACTTTGTAAAATGCTTGTAAATCATTCAAATTTCTATTGAGTAATTTTATCGGCTAATATGTTTTTCTAACCAGGACCAAATAACAATACGCTTCTGGATTGAATATGAGCAAGATTGGATGGGTATTTTACATTACCTTCAACAGGTTTTGCAATGTGATGAATAGTGATGATACATCGCATTACTTTGTGTCAAACAGGGTTCTACCTAAAAGCTACAATGGCACCGACATCAAATATCCTTTCGATAAAAGTGGATGCAATGCAGTAGTTTATTTAACTCCGCCACAGTGCAAGAAAACCTGGAAACTTTACCACTTTGGAGATAAGTTCACAGGGGTAACTGCGCTTCATTACTTTCTACCTGCTGAGCTGCAACTTCTTTTGAAGGGTAGTAGCCTTAGAAACCTCCATGCCGGTTTTGACAAATATCAAGAGATTGTAGATGTTCACGCATTGAGCACCACTTTTCCAAAATAAGTATTGGTAGTGCAAACTGATAAGTTGGAGTTTCCAATGAGCTGGCTTTTTGTAATGAATTTCCATAGTGATAATGGGAAATATAGGACGGAATATCAAGGACTCAATTTTGTAATAAAGGTTTCCCGAAACAGAGTTGAACGGAATGAACTCACTGTGAAATCAACGCTACAAATTCATGATTGGCAAGTAGAAAATTACAAGCAGCAGTTACAATTCGGCTGTAAATACCTGCAGTTATCGGATAAGGATAACTGTGTCGTTTGTCACTCAAAATCATGTGGATGTTTACTTCATTATAGCGTACATCATAATATGCAGGATGCTTTATTTAAGAAACATGCAATCGCATCTCGATACGATCGAATTTCTTGGTTAGCTATAGGCTTAACTCCATGCAATCGGCCTTATGAAGGCAAATGTAAGCCAATTAATGGAAACGTTAGGTACTTGACAGACTGGCGAATGGGATACGCTGTTGACAATATACTTTTACTACTCTTATTTCCAAATAGCACACTTTATGTTGGTGAAGCATCAGTTGTAGGGAAAGAGTTGCCACTGCTTTGAATGCAAACATTAGGATCTTCTGAATTTTACCTTGGTTTCAGGAGAGACGTAGAAGGCATTAGATATGTTACCTGTGCAAGTGGCCTGGGACTACAGTGGTTTGTTTCCCATACTGGATTTTTTTCAATTTTTGACACGGCAACATGGCTCATTCTTGTTTGTTCCGGATTTGGTGCAGGTATATTTTTGTTAGTTACAGCTTAAAGAAAAACAGCATATCAGACTACATGCTATGCTATGCTATGCTATGTTTAGCCTTGTGATACTTTTAGAACAAGGGTTAACCGTTCCAAATGGTTTAAGACTTCTTAGCTGTTTAGGTAAAATAAACATTTTGATGCCAATATACGGCAGTTGGATTATGGCGGGCATTGTATATAGCAATGGGTATCGTGGTGCAAATATTAATAGGCTGATTGCTCCAATTCCAGAAAAGAGATTTGAAACATTTCATCAAATAGTTCAGCACAATTTTACAGTGTATGCAGAATTTTCAATTCCGGGTTAAAGCTTCGACAAGTTTGTATTGCCCATTGTTGAAAACGACAGAGCATCTGAAGCTTATTTGGTAAAGAAAGAACTGAATGAAATCATTATCGATACTGTTGGACAATTTGGCATTCTTACCGTTTCTGAAACCTGGTTGTTTATGGATTTGCTTAAAATGGAAAGAGAATTGAGATTGATGGTAGCTCAGAAAAGTTTGGAATTAGAAACAAACTTTTATTCGTTAAACGACCAAAATATTGATAAGTATGAGAAAGTTGTTGAATTGATTTTATCCCATGTCAAGCTGCCTTTGACCTTGGGGCACATAATTGATTCAAGCAACCACAATATCATAGCAGACAAACTTTCAAAATGCAGTGATGAAGCTTTTATAGGAAATTCTGAGTCTGTTCGTAATGTCGCGTCAATATTAAGAAAATATTTCATATTGAGTCGTGACAATGTTCGGTATAATGAAGTCAGTATAAGCAAGGAACCCTTGTTGCCATTGTTCAAATTAGAAGTCTTTTTTTAAATTTACCTCCAAATATGAGACAAACTTTTACGGGTATGCTTCTTAAATTATTTGAGTCGGGGTTGGAGGATTTGTGGTATAGCTGGGAGGAATATTGGGTTACATGAAATGATACATAGGAAGCGGCAAGGAATGAGGTTCCGTTAAAAAGTCTAAGCTTGTATGATAGTAACGTTCGTGTTGTTTTTCTGTTTTTTCTAGTACTGGCTTCTCTACCACTTTCAATATTCTTAGTCGAAGTTTTTAATCTCGTTAGTTTCAAAAATTCATTACTTCAAATTTCCAAAATTCCATGTTTGCTTGTAAGTTTCCTAAAAAGTGTCATCAGATTTGTAGAAATGTTAAAATCCAATGGTACCATATTTATATGTACAAAATATCAAGCTCTACGAAGGTTTTTTAAATATATGTGGTAATGGATGACTTGGAAAGTTGATTCACTACTGCGTGGTCGTACATGTCAAAAATGTTAAGAGATTCGATATAACTTAGCATTTAAAATTCTGTTGGCAGTTGAAGCATGACCGATATGTTGAGATGCTAAGCCAAAACCAGTTTAAACGACTGAAATTAATCTATTCTACTCTCAACACCCAACTAATTGTTTGTAGAGGATTAATTAAATATTTCACATGATATAATATCAACGCTTAATAGGCTTCCCGAACAAAACTGCTTGAATTGCTATTAAAATATCTAATTGAACTGTTCATCGACAGAAAAACGGGATAAGCCTAAGCTGTAGAATATAGAACAAGGAATAAAGGGGTTGTTATATTGGAATGCTGGATAAAGCTGTGGTTACAAGCACCAATCACAAACAAGCTATACGCCACGAACAAAATTAATTGTTTTTCAGCGTTTCTTGTTCGTGTCTTGGAAAAGGATCTAACTCATAATTTGAAAATAGCAATTAAAAACGAGAAAAAGTTATTTTATTCGTTGTCCCATGGTAGCAAGAATGAGAAACAAAGCATTTACAGAACAACATTTTCTACTTTTATAACCATTGCTATGTATTACCCAGTTATATATCCAGTCTAGCTTACATAGCATGGTTACCATAATGTGTGATGGCTTGAAGGGTGTACAACTTCAATCCAGACACGTTTAAAAAAATCAAATATTTTAAACTAACAGAAGTTGTTGGCAGTGAAATTGAAAATGTGCAAACACTTTATATTATGCTGTAGTAAAGCCGAATGAGAAGTCCCTAAATTCATCGATAACTAGACGTACTAGTAACAAATAGTCACAGATTTCTCGTTTTTCCCTGTAGAAAAAGCCGTTCGTAAGAACTGACTGTTGGTACAGTATTTGATCACCGGGTGTACTACTTAAACATTCTTTAATACTTTCAGTTCAAACTTTAGTAAAATGACGCTAAAACCTCAACAAAATTCTAAACGACCATACAAAATTGGATTTATTTATGCTTGTATTAGTCAAAATGTAGTTTGCAAATATACTAGGTTTGCTGCGTATGACTTCTAAAATACAATTTTTTGTTTAATTTGTCTGGATTAAAGTTACACACGCTTTAGTTTAGAAGCAGAGTACTGGTCTTGTATGTAATCCTTTGCAGCCACTCTATGCTAGATATAAGCAAATACGTTCTCGCCCCGTCGGAGCTGAAAAAGCTTCTGTCTGCTACTCATTCTAGAAACCTTACTGGAGTTCTAAGTTTGATATGCTTTCTTTACTTATGCAGCTAAACATGTTTTGAGTTTGCTCAAAATGCATTTGACTTAGACATCGAACTAACTGGATTAGTAAAGACACGGTTACCTTAAATTAACATTATCCACCACTAACCTAAGACACATTTATTTTGACATCAATTATTTGTTTTTCTTGCATTCAAAATTTTGTTATTGTTAAAGACAAAAGATAGCAAAATTTTCAACAATATTTTTGATAAAAGCATCGTTGATCATCATTTCAAGTTGAAATCTGTGTGTGCTCAACACCTTGTTATCCCGATTCCAAGCTTTCAAAAGGCCAGCAAAGCTAAGGCGAAATGTTTAAAGTTTTCTTATTTGGATAGTGACAGTATTCTCATTTGCTTGTCACTGTCGCCATCGTTTACTGCGGTTTGATTTGCTAGCGTTACACGGAATTGGTTCTGCACTACCGGATCTTCATATTATTGTGCTTAATTGTGTTTCGAAAAACGTTCTACTTCAACCATATTATTGTACAGTTTTTAAAACATATTTCCTAAAGTTATCATTGCGAACATGCAATAACAATTCTCTTTTTAATGCAAATCAACTACAGAAGTAACAAATACCATTGTTCGCAGAAAAGTATTTACAGCCAAGAACCACAAAAGTATTTTTTCTCGCTAAAAGTTTCCTAATAAGGAATTTTAAAAGACCATTGAACCAAAATTTGCATAATTGCTAAAGTAGAAACATTGTTTACGAGTTTTTGTATTTGTAACTTGACTATTGGAACATAAAGGCTTAACATTTTCTCCTTAAATATATTAAATTTCAGTACTTTTTCTTGAACGGCAAATAGATTTTTTAACACTATACGTATTGCAAAATGGGATACCTTAACAAGTTTAATGTCAGTTATTACATTTCACTTTTATTTTTCCTTAAGATTGGAAATAATTTAACATTTGCGTCCCGAACAACGCCATTAAAAAACCCATTGCGCCCAATTGATATCATAAATGCGTTTAATGGTTGCAATATACGTGTAATCAATTTTCGTGGCTTGAATATAGATTTCCAAATTCTTAGTGAGCCTGTTCTGCTTCTTCGCTATCATTCTCAGTGCAAACAAATTCACTTGTTCCCATATGAACTCGGCTCTACGTATCCACTTCTTATATCTCAAAACTCATCTACTTGTCACAATATGACATACAAAGGAAATCTACCTCCAGATCAAATAGGAACTAACTATGTGGCACAAACACTCTCCGAGTCATTTCAACTCAGCAGTAAAAACAAACGTTGTGAGGCTAACGTTTATCTTCATCCACCAACCGAACAAGATTCTCCACAAATGTACGCGAAACATAAATACTTGAAAAGTGTTTTAAAAAGTCCGTCCTTGATAAATTTTTACAAAGCTAATGAAACAGAGAAAAGGAAGTATAAAAAATTAAGGACAGTTCCAATCATCTCACTGCTTCTCTGCCTGTCAACTAGACACCCAATCTGTCAAAATGAAAAGGATGTCAAAAAATGGATTGCAGGGGTCCTATTTGAATATAAGATGTCAAGATTGTCAGTGACTGTACTTATTTGGGAACATAGCTCTTTTTCTCTGAAAACATTGTGCCCGTATTGTGATCCCTGCGATTCTCTTAAAACCATTCCTCTACATACTCAAATTACCCCGACTTCGAATAACATACTTAAACTAATTCTAAAAGAGAGTCAGCAATTGAATCCCGATCCTCACTCAGTTCAAGTTTCACTGCCGACACAGATCGAGAATGACTTACGAAGCACTCGAGATGTCTTGAAACAAATCCAAGAGTACTCCTTTAAAAGTTCCAGGCACATAATTCATGCTGCTGACCAACACTTGACCTCATTGCTACTACCAAAATCAGAAAATATGACATTTTCTTTCGTTTCTGATAGCTACACTTACGATTGGAAAGGTATAACTGGTGACGTTTGTGGTACAAATACAACCATAACCGCTTACGCAGTATTTAGTCCAAGCATAGAGAAATACATGCAAAGGTCTCCAAGCTTATTACGAGGCACTCAATTGGTAACATACATTGAACAACTAAGTTTTGTAGCTTGTCATCAAGAACAAATGCATTGGACCAATCAGTTAAAAGAATTAGTTTCCCCTTTTGATATGCCAACGTGGTTACTCATTTTCACAATATGCCTAATAGTTTCTTGGATTGTAAACTTATCAACGGATCGGCGTATTTATTCAGGAAATCCAAGTTTATTGAGTGTTACGTTTTCAATATTTTGGACCATCCTAGACCAAGCCAACGGCCTTTTTAAGTCTAAGGAAAAACTTTTAAAATGTTCGTTCTTTTATTGCATTTTCTTTGTACCAATTACGTGGCTCTACCTGAGCACTCTTTACAAAGGGGAAAATGTTACTAGATTAACAGCAGAGCCTCCCATAATTAAATTTGACTCTTTCGAAATGCTTAAAGAATATAAGTTTAACACTTACTCGCCTAGATTTAACTTAACGGAATTGGTGGACGATGATAACTTAAGTGCACTTGGTAAATTACACAAAGAACACGGATCTATCATCTCTCACGAAGCATTTCCAGTCTTTTCTGAACTATGGTTTTATTTAATCAAGGGATGGCGGCCGTCAGAGACTTTCCAACCAAGTTTGCAATTATTGAAGCATGAAATATCCAATCAAATGTGGACATATATCAATTACTCTGCAATGTTACCAGACTACGGACAAGGGGACCAGGAAAACATTTCTATAATTTTGAACATCCACATGAAGAAATGCAACAAGTCTGCGATTATATTGAGTAAGCCGAAGGCTATTCAGCTACACACAGTTCTCAGAGAAATGGGTAAAACGAGCTTTCTTGGCAAAGACAAAATACTTAAGAACTTTTGGGGCTATGAATTTGTGGAATACTTTCCACCCAATCTAGTTCTTCGAGCAAAGTTCCTTCTTGAGGTTGGCATATTTGAATGGTGGCAAAAGATCCGTGACTATTCGTTTGTTTTGAAACTCAATGCTCACAGGGAAAAATTAATGGCTGCATATAACCAAGCTAGCACAACTGAAGTTACTAAAAACAAAACAGCAGTTGTTGTTTTGAGCCTTATTCCTGGATTTGGTTTCATGCTTTCCTTAGCTGTATTTATCTGTGCCGAAAAACCATTTGGAAATGTTTTAGTTATTTTTCCAAGATGTTTATGTATAGTTGTAAAGTTGTTTCGACATATATGGAAGTTTATGTCTCAATTACATGAAGAGGGACAAAATACTATTTCAATTAATGTATAACCGAAAATAGGAAGCAACTTTTAGTCTGTATAATTGCTTATTTAGAACTTAAGGAAAAATCTGTTCGTTCAAACATTTCTAGCTACTAATAAACTATACAAATATTAACCAACATTTGACTCTCAATACATATTGCTTTCTGTTCTTCAGTTATTACTAGCATTTTTAGGCTGTTTTTCGTTGTTGGGTATTCTTTGAGTTGAAATATTGCAGCATAGAAACTCCCATGAGTGGCTCCTAATTGTTGAATTCAGAAGCGGTTATTCACTATTTTAATTCGAGTATCGGATTTCACTTATGCATCAGAACTATTCCACTTCTTCGTAAAATTTGGCATCAAAATATAGAGTTAAATCGATGTGGTCGTTATATATAATAAATTTGTAGTCGCCACACAAAAAAATGCTTTTTTGAAGCCACTACAGTTTAATGGTTTAATATAAGATTTTAATGATAAGTAATATTCTAGTTTATAATTCCCACACGATATAGAATAATTGTTCGTTAATCTAATTTGTTTAAAATACATTGAAAAACTATATCGACTAAATGCATTGTAGTCACTAGACAACTTGAATTGATATATTTTATTCAGTAGAATAATTCAGCGTCAAAACCAAGACTTGAAAGGATTTACACAAATATCACACCACCAACTTTTTTGTTTTATAGATCATTTAAGTTTTAACTACTTCAAAATAAACATGTTATTAAATAAAATCATTCTACTGCTCTAAACAGCACGATTATGTCCTAGTTTCTTGAGGAAATGGCTTAATAAGCCTTCTCGTATAACAATTCCGTTAAAATTTGCCCCAATACGTTCCTAAAAGTAGAGCTTATCTGTCCCTTGCTTGTGCAAGATATTTCAGATAAGGAGCACCACATCCTTCCACTTTGCATTCCCAAATATTTGTCCTTTGTCGACCATTCCTCTAGTCACCCTTATAATTTCTGGTCAATAAACGCAATTTCTAACACTTCTTATGCACCCCGACTGACCCCAATTCCACATATATAAGAACTTATATAATCGTGATGTAAATAAAGCTAAGTGTAGGTTAACATGTGATTTTTGTGCCTGGATTGATTCCAAGGTAGACTGGAAAAACTAAGACAGGTGAGATGGGTTGGGAGGCGATCTGGTCTTGGGTTCCCGGCCTGTGCAGAATTATTTCTCTCTAGTCCAGGTAAAATATGCTTTGCATATTATACAAAAACTCTTCTTAATTACATTTTACACAGTCGAAAAGCAATTATCTAATTAATAGATTTCGGGTTAAGCAAAACGCCTATCAAGTATACTTCAACATTTCCTTATATGAACCTCATTACTTAAAATTGGCGCAATATGATTACATGTAATGTCTGATTATGCATCAGCATTATAAAAATCAAATGTTAAGGGCTCAACTAGTAAAAGTACATTAAAGATTTCATTATTACCCTACATTGCCAACTAGTAAATCTAAAGCTATTATAACTTGTGTAATCCAAATGATGCTTATTATGAAATGTCAGTTTCCTCTGTCTTATTCCTCAACCAAATCCAAATAAAGCTAACGATAAGTTCCCACTACTTGATTTTAAAGACGGTCACAGATGTTGAAGCTTGTTAGTCAAACTAGCAATCAAACGATATCTTTAAGATAAAAAGTTTAATAAAATTTACAAGTTTACAATTGAACAACAAAATCCAATTTATTTGAAAAAATTTCCATACAGATATCATGTCTACTTTTATGTTTATCTCCTGCTTCAACTCAGTCAGCTTACATTGAAAACGACAATTAATATTTAAACAAAAATATTGTGAACACTTTTTCAATCGGCGTGATACACGAACACGTTTCGTATGTTCAAATGCTGACTTGAAAGTAACCAGATCAGTGTGATGCCTATTTAGGACAATTATTGGTACAATTACATTTTGACATCTCAATGACCATTTTAATTTCTGTTTTGTTTAGTAAATCCTAATATCATTTCAGAAGAAGGTGTTCCGAATTTGCAACCATAACATATTTAACCAAAGAACCAAGTTGTCTTAATGACGTTATAAGTAACTTATTTCAAAAACATTTCTCAAATATTTATATATTCAGAATAGAATAAAGGTTTTCTGCAACGTGCATTTAAAACATTACTTTAGAGCACGTGAAGCACAAGTGATCTAAAGGTATTCCATATAATCATCCAACTAAGGTATCTGCTCAAAATCTATCTGAAAAAACTTCTTTACTTTAGGGTTTTTCTTCTGATATAAAACTACGTATTGTTTGGAAGCACACTAGTATTAAATGCAATATTATATTACGAACTTATCATAAGTTATTAGATGTGAAGGGTGGGTGTAGACAAACATGAGTTTTCTCGTATGTGTTGGCTCTCTGATTGTTTGAAGAAGATCCGGGTGTCCTACGGTAGAAATCTGAAGTTTATCTTGGAGTTTACATATATATTCCTACTATAAACTTAAATTCGATCTCTGAGCCTATTCTTGACAAAAATATGTCGAGTAAACAAACTCAAATCTGTTAAGTTTCTACAACTATTGTGCATTCTCTTCACATTTTGTATACACCATTGATATGATTTCATGTAATATACAAACGGCTCCTTCGCAAATATTAATACATTAACAAATATATTGCTATCTAACAATATGAACGCCAGCAAAGACAACAGAAGCCCAACCGTGGGAATAAAACAAATGACGAAAACAGTAGAACTGTTTGAGTTACTGTCAGACCAACGACTGTTTCCACTTCTATTTGACATTATTATTTCATTTCCAAATGCCGTTTTCATCTTTAGGCACCACTTGAAGTACTTTCCCCACCAATCTATTATTCCCGCTTGAAAGTAATACTTCGGTTTAAGAAGAATCTTAGTAGGAAAATATCCGTAATACTTATAAGCAGCGAATTGTTTCTGAATTATTTCCTTCCCATAGAATACCTGCTTGGTTTTCAATTTTAGTGTAGTGTAAATTGGAATGGCTAATGCTTCCTTTAAAATCACTGCCGATCTGTTGCAAGCATCCATGTGCATTTCCAAAATTTGTTGGACGGATTCGTGGTAGCCTGGTCGTCCTTTACTTGTATTCCAAGCTGGAAACATTTTGGAACTGGAAAGATAAAACCATGTCCTTTCCTATACTAGATTTTGTAAATCCCTTAATCTTCTCCAGTCTGCATAACGCCAATTGAGTAACACAAAATCTAGCAATTGCGAGAGGACTGGAAATGCTTCGTGATTGTTCTCCTGAATATAAGCAGTTTGTTCAGTAACGTTAGCTATTCTATAGATTCGGCTCACCGCATCATTAGATAATAAGATTCGACGCGCATAAATTTTAAAGTTGTTTTGGACGAGGCTGTCGAAAGTATCAAAGCGAATCATGGGAGGATCCAAGGTTAGTCTTGTGATGTTATCACCTTTGTATAGATTTTCAATGTAAAAAAACGTGATCGGAATAAGTAAAAAGGAGATGTAGAACGTGCAACGTTTTCGGAGTTTATAGTCATCAAACAAACGAGATGACTGTTCAAGAAACGTGGCATACAAACCAAACACAACACTCATGGGTTTATTTTGCTTTTGTGCGTTATTTATAATAACGGATAATGCGATACACGTAAGTAGCAGAAAAATCCATGTTAATGTGTCAAAGACGGTAACCAGTTCCTGAAGTTGAACAATCCAGTGTAGTTGTTCCCTATGACAACTCACGAATCGTAACTCATTTCTCCGAACTGTCAAACGAAAATCCTGCAGAGAACCAAGGTACCTTTTTGTATTTCTATGGATGCCGGGAAAAAGTTTAGGATGATAATGGATGCTATCAGATTTTGAGCACGACCGGATATTGGGTATTCTCCAATGAAGCGGTTTCGATTTGTAGTTTTGGCGAAACTTCTTGGTTATGTTTTCTGGTAGTAGATGTGACATTAAATGTATGTCTGCGAACGTATCCATGTTGTCAAAATCGACCATGTTTACGTCTCTTAAATATCTGAGAACAGCGCTTCTGGTTCTATGAGTTTTTCTTTTTAAATCACGATATTTACGAATATAGGAACTTAGCACAATTTCCACTGAACGCATAGCAGTCTCTGTATAGTTATAGTTTAATGATGCTTTTGATATCGGATTCATGCTCATACTTATTAAAACTAATTTAAATGGTTCGCAGGGGTCACAGTAAAAACAAACAATGTACAGGTTATAAGAACCTAATAGGCCCTTATATACTAGCACGGTTTCCGATATGCGTACTAAAGCAGGAGTAAAAAGAACTGTTGATATCCATTTCGTTTTATCAATGTCATTGTTACAAATGGAGTCGTTTTTTTCATCACAAATGAGAAGAGAATACTTTGGCATAGTATTCATATAATCATATCGCCAATTCTCTTCACCAAAGTTTAAATAAAAATTTAGCCAGAATGGATCTTTAATCAACCATCCCATACCAAAATATTTCCTGTAGAGGAAAGGATTGCTACCACGGGATGGAGGATAAAAATATATGCTCGCTTCACAATTCGTATTCTTTATCGACAGACGAAACCTTTGTTTGACGTTTAATGTGCTTTTAATGAACTCTAGACTAAAATTGGTTGGAAACATGTGTTTTATTTTTAACATTTATGGTTCGTCTGTCTACAAATTCAGTAAAGTTTAGTGTTCGCATCTCTTTTAAAAGTTGCTAGTCTTGAAAGGGTTCATTTCAATCGGATAAATGTATGTGTCGAAACGAAACGAGAAATAGCGTGACAGAAGAATATGTTCAGTTATTGCAAAGAAATTCACATTTAAACCTCGAAAATTTATAACTTGTATAAGGCAACCGGAAAAAGTGTTTAATATGTTTAGTTCATTATTCTCCACACTGTAAATTGAGTCAGAGAAAACTAATGGTACAAAAAGCAGAACTAGAACTCCTAACAACCAGCAGTACAAATGTGCATTCATTTTAATGTTATCAATTTTGAGTTAAATATCAAACTTAACAAGTGTTGCTGTATATGCTTTATTTTAAGGCTAAGATACGATTAATCTAAATGTTATCTCGAAACTTAACCTTTATCTTGGTAAACTTTGAACTTGGTTTTTAGAACGTTTTTTATCAATTGTTTGGCTTCGATTGCAATCTCTTCATTTTCTTTGAATTTACGGAATCAAAAACATAAATCAAGACACTGAAATAAAGGATTTTACTGCTTTGTTTGATAAGCTAGTAAAAAGAATCGTTCTATAATGGATTTATTGAGGATTAAATACAGACAGTTTGCTACTTGAATAAATAATTGTATAAGTATGCAAAGGAAAAGAAAAATAATTAACTAAAGGCAAGTTCTTAATAATTAATAGTTCTTTTAATGCTAATGTTGTTCGAGAAAATAGGTAGTTTTATATAACATGATAGATCTTTTAGTAATTTAGTTTTCAGGTAGATTATGAGCAAAAACCTTTTTAGATGATTACACATAATAAGCTTAGGTCACGTGTGCTTCACGTGCACTTAAGTAATATTTTAGTCGCACGTTGCAGAATATCTATATGATAAGAAAATTTAATTTTCTGGGTTGAAGATTGTAGGGTGTGGAAATTTGGAGCAGCTTTTTTTGTTGAACTATTTCCCAAATTATATCAAAACAAAGCACGTATTAATCCGGACATTGTGATGTAAACAAAATGATCTCAAAAATGCCTGAGATGCATTCTGCTTCGGTTTTATAGTTTCTCAGAATACGAGCTTCAGTCATAAAAAAGCCAATAAAACAAGTATTTTTACTCTTCGAG
>JAQFZH010001637.1:0-20159 GCA_034695485.1 Entomobrya nivalis
AGTTCACAATAAAGAGGAGTTCTAACTTTTTCACGATTCTAGATGGAGGTCACATTCGTGACCGGGCTACTACTTGTAGCTTTACATTTGAATTAAGAATCCTGATTATTACCAACAACAAGCGACTTTGTCCAAATGCTCATGTCTTGCAGAAAAAAGGTAACCGTGAATGCCCCGCAAAGTCTAAGTTACATGAGAACATATTATGGCGTTACACAAAAAGGGTACCTTCTTCATCGACAATCGTCAACATTTTGTTGATGATGATCATGAATATGAGCGTTTTTTTTATTAGGCACTGGCTGTGTGATAGTATTGGTATGCATGCCTGCTTAAAATGGTGCGTTACGCTGCTTTAACTCAGATCCTTTTTCCCATTTCCAACATTGGTTGATATAGCGGTGTGGCCATGTGGCCATGGTTCAGCGTTGTTTGGTTGGGCGATGAGTTGGAGCTGGCGTCTTACAAAAAAACGTATGTTGTACGCATGTGTGTACATAAGTATATTTCTGTTGACAATAACTGTAACAATACAATATACATATTAGACGCTATAGTTGAGTATGTATATCAATGACTGATGTAACATCCCGATCCAATAATCACTGCGTAATCATATTGTAGCAGGATCCTCATCACTGCACCAGCGTCATAGAGGGATTTGTTTTTGGTGTGTATACTACATCGACATGACTCCACATTCATTCATGGGAACAGGGCTGGGTGGCTCCGAACAATTTCCAGAGTATAAAAGGCTTACCAAACGGTGGAAGTGTCACAGTCAGCATTTGCTCTCAGTTCAGTAACAACCTCATATTTCATTCTCTTAGAGTTTTAACTCATCATCATCATCATGCAATCCGTAAGAAAGAATTTATTTAGTAGTGGAAGAAGTGCTTATTACCCCAGAAAAAAAATCGGTTCAATCAATTAATTTTGTGTATTTTTCTTGTGATGCCATAACAGGCCGTTGTTTTCTTCGCCCTCGTCGCCGCTGCTAGCGCTGGCGTTGTCGGCCCAGCCTATGCCGGAGTTGGAGTTGCCGCCGCTCCCCTCGGATACACCCACGGTCTTGCCTCTGTATGTGGAAATATTACAATTTATTTTTAAAATTTTGAATTTGCTATGTTTCTTGGTCGGTGGTGTGAACAAATCAAAATGTGTATTGTTTCTTGTGCTGAGAATACACATCTTCTTCTGTGAAAGGAAATGAATATTTTACGGCTCCAAATTTCCAGCCGATAGTTTTTTTAAACGGATATATGATTTGAAGTGACCAGTGGAAAAAGCGTCGAGTGTACATGCATGATATTGAGTTATGATTTTAATTGTTTTGGACTTTATTATTCCTATAACTAACTTAAGTATGGTGCATACTCTCCTTACCAGGCTGCCTATGCTTCCCCATACGCCGTCGCCGCTCCAGTAGCCAAGGCTTATGCTGCCCCAGTTGCCGCTTACGGACACGCTTATGCTTCCCCCTACGCCGTCGCTGCCCCAGTCGCCAAGGCTTATGCCGCCCCAGTTGCCGCTTACGGACACGCTTATGCTTCCCCATACGCCGTTGCCGCTCCAGTCGCTAAGGCTTATGCTGCCCCAATTGCCTACGGAGGACACGCTTATGGACTCGGACTCGGAGCCCCAGTCGCCAAGGCCGTCGCTGCCCCAGTCGCTTACGGAGGAGCTTACGGACTCGGAGCTTATGGAGCTTACGGAGCCGTCGCCGCCCCAGTCGCCTACGGAGGAGCTGCCCTCGCCCACTATTAAACAGTATTAATTAAGTAATTTAAAATTATTTTTTAATTATTGTTGTGATTGTAACAAATACTCCTTCCTATTTTTATACGTTCTTAATTTAAAACTATACCCAAAGTATTTGTGATGTTACCCCTCAATTCTCATCACTACCCAATATATAAAAAATATTCTATTCGAAGAAAAATAAAGTGATGCTATAAAATTGTACCCGAATATATCAATGGCGTTTTGAAAATCATTTATTCATTCATAAAAAGCACTCAAATTGTTTCATATAATTTGGAACTCAAAGGAACATGTTCAAAGTAAAAATGCTAAACTATTCAATTATCCATCATCATTAATCATTATAAAGAGATTTAAAAAAGAACAACAGTAGTAGCAGCAGCATCAAAAAATCGCATCTCTCTGAATTTTTTGTACATGTAATATAGGACCAGTACCAGTGTCCACCTCAAAAAACAAAACAAGCAGAACTCTCAAAGGTCGTCCATAGTAGTGCTAAAATGAAAACTCAATGACTTGAAAGTGGTCGATTTCACCCTCATAACTATTTGACGCTGTAATGCTTCGGTTCGGTGCGTGTTGTATATCATTACAACCACCACGCTTTACTAATTGCAACAAGGTGTAACACTTGGCTAAATAGAAATAACGAAAAGCTCAGGGGCGAAATAATGTATATGTAATGTAATAATGTACCCTTATTTCACAAAAAAAAACAGCAAATTTTCACATAAAATTGGAATTTTCTCAAGTCATATGCCAAAATCAAAAAATTCCACACGGACGAATTCAACTGTATCATTTCTAGATTTAAGACCGACGACATTTTTGAAAATCTTGAATCTTTATGTCCAAATGTGAAGTGTTTGTCCACATGTGGTTCATTTATGCAAAATTCCGACAAATTAAGAAATCCTCCAATTGAAGAAACAATCTATTATAATATTTTGTGATATTCTTGTGTATAAAATATTTTTTTAAAACTTGAGTTTAGATATTTTACGAAATTTGAAACAATATGAGATTTTTATGAATGAATAAATGATTTCAAAACGCCATTGATATATTCGGGTACAATTTTATAGCATCACTTTATTTCCTTCGAATAATTTTTTTTTTCATAATAGTGATGAGAATTGAGGGGTAACATCACAAATACTTTGGGTATAGATTTAAATTAAGAACGTATAAAAATAGGATGGAGTATTTGTTACAATCACAACAATTTATTTAAAAAATAATTTTAAATTACTTAATTAAAACTGTTTAATAGTGGGCGAGGGCATGTCCTCCATAAGCTCCTCCGTAAGCGAGTGGAGCGGCTCCGTAAGCTCCATAAGCTCCGAGTCCGTAAGCTCCTCCGTAGGCGAGTGGGGCAGCGACGGCCTTGGCGACTGGGGCTCCGAGTCCGAGTCCATAAGCGTGTCCTCCGTAGGCGATTGGGGCAGCGTACTATATAAAATGATCACAAAATTGATTAAGTTTCCATTCGTTTTTAAACCCCTAAGTCATCAAAGATGAAATTTAGTAGTGAACACTTACGGCCTTAGCGACTGGAGCTCCGAGTCCGTAAGCGTGTCCGTAAGCGGCAACTGGGGAGGCAAGACCGTATGGAGAAGCATAGGCAGCCTGATAAGGAGAGTATGCACCATACTTATAGTTAGTTAGTTATAGGAATAATTAAGTCCAAACAATTAAAATCATAACTAAATATCATGCATGCATGCACTCGACGCTTATTTCACTGGCCACTTCAAATCAAACAGTAGCCAGTGATTTGTTCAAACTACCGAACAAGAAACAAGACACATGCAAAATAGTTTAAAAAAGTGAATTGTAATAATTTCTACATACAGAGGCAAGACCGTGGGTGTATCCGAGGGGAGCATGGGCAACTCCAACTCCGGCATAGGCTGGTCCAACGACTCCAGCGCTAGCAGCGGCGACGACGGCGAGGAAAACAACGGCCTGTTATGGCATCACAAGAAAAATACACAAAATTAATTGATTGAACCAATTTTTTTTCTGGGGTAATAAGCACTTCTTCCACTACTACTTTAATTTTAACAGAAAATATATGTCTTCTTACGAATTGCATGATGATAGATTTGGGTTTACGAGTTGATACTCAAAAAAATTCTAAGAGAATAAAATATGAGGTTGTAACTGAACTGAGAGCAAATGCTGACTGTGACATTTCCACCGTCATGGTAAGCCTTTTATACTCTGGAAATTAAGTTAAGGTTGAAGTTGTCCATTAAACAGCGCCCTGTCCTGTGTCATTATGCTGCTTGATTGGAGCCACCCTGTTCCCATGAATGAATGTGGAGTCATGTCGATGTAGAGCACAGTGCACACGCCAAAAAACAGCTTTGTGACGCTGGCGCAGTGATAGTGATGAGGATCCTGCTCCAATATGATAACGCACTATTAGATTAGATCCATTCACATTTTTAGCAGCGTCAAAAAGTTGAGAGTGTACAAAACGAGTCGTGTCCATTAAAATCCACCAATTGATTCAAGTGATTGGATTTACCACGACCATAGACAGCTTTCATAGTTCTGATTCTTTTATTGAGGTTGACACTGGTCCTACATTACATACACAACAAATCAGAAAAATGAAAATTTTCATGGCTGGTCTCGATAAAAATATTCAAAGGTAACGGTATGTGGTGTGGTAGTATAAGCTAAATTTAAAACCCGCGTTAGTGTAGAATGATGTAAGCATTTAATTTCATATGACGCACAATTTTCTGTTAAAATTAACGCTGATTTGTAACGAAAGATTACAGTTTACATTATACAAAAAGAAGAACCTCCGCAGTGCAGCGTCAAGCGTTCAATCAAGTATACATGCATGCTCTCTAGGTTGCTTTATGTGTATTGATGTTTTGATAAAAACCGTTCCCTCAGAGAGCACATTATTGGGGGAGATTCAACTCACGTTGTTTTGGTTCTGCTGATGATGAAGTGCAAAACACTAAGAAAGCAGATGTATATTTATGATCCGGTTTATTCGACTGCCGATAGTCAAAATTCTGTTTACGGAACATTTATTCTCTCCAACACTTCTTTTTTACATTAATTAATTGTTAATTACAGACAATTTCTGTTGGTCTTCTCAATACTTTGAGAACAAACCGTTGTTTATTTAGTCTACTTCTTTGGCACTCATGGCAGTAATAATGATGTGAGGAAGTTATTCAATGGTTCAATGTGAAAATCACAATATTGATTTCTGGGATAACTTCGCTTACAGAGAAATAGTCAGATAACGTCCGATATAGCTTGCTAAGCTATATTTTTAGTGATTTAAAAATGTTCAAGTTATTTCAGCGAAATTTCTCCAAATTTGTACAAGGAAAACACTTTACAAAAGGTAATCAGAATCGCTTTGTGTCATGCCTTTTATATCACGCACATACGTGAAATGGAGTAGAAATTGTATTCAAAATGGTATTTTACCAATGATTGATTTTATACATTATAATTTGTTTGCAGAGATACCCCAGCAGCCGATTCCACGACCGAGTATTGTTGGATCAAGTCAACAGCCACAGCCCGTTAAACTTGACCCAAAACAGAGTCAGTACTTAAATGAACAAGAGGAACAGTTCACTCCTTACCGCTACGTTTATCCAGAATTTTTACCTGACCCAAACTTAAAATGGAGGAATCGGATAAGAGAAAAACTGGAGCGTATGGACATGTTAAGACGACGAGGCAATATTGATATTCCTGAATTTTATGTTGGTAAGAATAAGAATCAAGTATTATGACTTTAAATGCATTATTATCAAGTTTTTGCATGCACGCGGGTGTTCTATAATCAAGTCTTGTAATTTTTACAGGAAGTATTTTAAGCGTCACCGTGTCCGATCGTAACGCTCCGGGTAAAACTAGCACATTTGTAGGAATTTGTACTGAACGGGGTGGTAATGGAATGCGATCTACATTTGTACTTCGGAATATAGTTGATGGACATGGTAATTTTAACTTTGTTAATTCATAATTACTGAAAATACATTTAGTCAAATAAGTCACTGATGGGATGTAATATTGTTTTATTTTTTATATCTTCAGGTGTGGAGATAAAGTACGATTTGTACAATCCAACTATTGTTAACATTATGTGTCTGCGCCTTGAAAGAAGACTTGACGAAAGTATAAGATATTTGAGGGATGCACCACAGGAATATTCTGAAGTTCCTTTTGATATGGTACCCGAAGTAAGAGCCGCTGATGATCCTGTACCAGTGAATCCAATTCAGGTTTGTGTAAATTATATTATGCTTACGGTTTACGGTGATGGCATGTACATTATGTGCAAACCTTTGTGTTATAACTTAAAAAATTCATAGTTTGTGTTGTGTCATTTACTTTGCATAGGTGAAATTAAATCCAAAACCATGGACTGAAAAGTGGCACTTGAAATACTTGAGGGGAGTGAAAGACCTACCCGAATTGGAACCCTGGCAAATCAAAAAATGGAAGACACGGGAATTTGGAACGGGCAAAGAAACCGAGGAGTTTGACCTCATGAAAGCTTACAGGTACTGTTTACTAACTGGAATTCCTACATACACATCCTAATTTGTCTATGAAATGTTTACGTATTCATTAAAATTTTCCATTCAGAGCAACAATTCCCGTCGAAGATCAAGTGGAAATTTACAGCGAGGTCCACCAGCAGCTTGCCAACTTAACAGCCTCTCTCAGACGACAAAAGAGGAAACGCTCATTTGTAAAACCTCAGAAAACTGTGTAGTGATTTATTATTTAGTCAGTCATAATATGTTTCAAAACTTTATATGTTTATAACAAGCGACATGGATGATAGAATCAGTCAATAAAAAGAAGTAACGTAAGATTAAATTTTTAATTGGTTTTGATGAGTGATTCAATGCAGCATTGGGTACATGGCGCTTGCTTGATGGTTCTTGACGAAAGATTGGTGCTAGAAATCCGGTTGATATATTTTATGCTAAGGTGTTCCTTTCGACGATGCCATGCGTACATTTAATGATGCGCTGCTATCCATGCCTACCTGATGTAAGCTTCGCCCACGCATTTTTCTAGAAGGTGCTAACCACATGCTGATATTGAAATTCAGGGGCTATTAAATGAACCAGATTTTGTGATTTTGGTACAAGAATCATGCAAAGCCCAAGGCTATTCTTCCATTTCTCTGCGAGTTGGTACCTGAATAATTACAGAGGACAAGTTTTAAAAGAGACAAATTTTTATCCTTCGAATATATTTGTATATAAATGGCCAATTGAAATAATTGACAACGCCAAGCCAACTTCTCTACTTGTCTCTTGTGAAAATAATTGTCTCATCTTACTCATTCTGGTAAGACTCATAAATTTTTCTTAGAAAACCAACTTTCTAGAGAGAGTATTTATTGAGTATTTTAAAAGAAAGATGTCAAGGTTCTAAATCATCCACGGTTGGCTTCTATCATTGTCTTGTCCTTCCGTTTTTATGCTTTTCTCCGACCCAGCTCATCATCATCAGCCTCACTAAACTAAACCAAACACCACCTTAAATTTTGTTAATGACGACGTCTTGTATAGCTTGCGAGTAGAATGCATGACTAACAAAATGCTCATTTTGTCAGAGAAAAAAATTGGCAAAGAAAATAAACTCAAGTCGAAAGAAAAAAACTACAATAGACGTTTTTGCATAAGAAATACATGAACCAAACTGCTATATTCTTAAGCATGGTTCCAGTTTATAGCAAAGCAGACCATCATCAAACATTGAAATACATGTATGAATCCTTTAATATTGAAAACTAAAAAAGCCAACTCCTCCTGAGCGTCCATCGTCATCATCATCATATCACGACTTGGTTTTCCAACCAAGTCAAGTCAAAGTACAAACTCAAATAAGTGGAAAGGGTTAAATGGGAATTATTTGTTGTGCTTACCTTCCTTGTTAGTACTATTTCGTCTCGTTCTCGTGTGTCTACATATTTTTTGGACGAACATCATCGTTTCAATGTTCATCCTCTCTCATCAATATCGTCATCAGTATCAGCAGTAGACTAGCTTGAATATATTTTTATGGACATACACATGTGATAAAGATTCCTACATGCTCATGGTTTTTTTTATAATAATATTCATTTTTTTTGTAGCTTGTTGCACATCTATCATGTATGTACGTTACGTACACATGTACTTTAATGTCTTTTCCTCCTCTCCTTGAAAATAAACTCTGATGTGACGATGTGTGAATATAAAAATGTGATATACAGAGACAGCAGAAAAGAGTTAACTACATAAATATACATTATGCATGAGAACATGCACTCGCATGTGTATATTTTTCGTTCATAAAAACTTTTGTAAAACAATCTATTCCATAAAATAGTATAACAAACATTTTTTTTTGTCAATTTGCTCAGATTTTAAAGGCCAAGTTTAGTCTGTTTGTGTGTGAGTCTGAGTCATAAAAAAGTATTTTTCCTTTTTGTCTTGTCCGCATAAATTTCTCTATAATTATACGCTTTTTGTTTTTGAAACAAACCGTCTCAAACAATATCTCACGTCTCACACACACAACACCTTGACTCTTGGCACAGGTGCACGCAAAATTCTTTTGGTGCGAATGCAAAAATGCATGTGATTTTTGTGTAACTTTTATCATCGACACCTTGAAAAAAAATGTCCGGTTAACATTGTTATTTTCTATACGAAAAGTAGTCCTTAAAAATTACATACTTTATTTCATGACATGCTGATATGCAAACATAAAACATGACAAACACAAGGAATTTATATACAATTGAACTAAATAAAACGGAATGGACACTACCTGAAAAGTACCAAACCTTGACTCCCGTGGGGAGTGGAGCGTACGGACAAGTGTGGTAAGCGCAAGCGCAATTTTTTTCTGCTTTGTTGGGTATGTAATTATTTCACTTTGTTTTACAACTTAATTACATCTTTACTTTTATAGTTCGGCTATTGTCGTCAAGAAAAATGACGATGGGACCTCCACCGACCTGGAAAAAGTTGCTATTAAAAAATTGGCCAGACCCTTTCAATCCGCTACGCATGCCAAGAGAACGTACAGAGAAGTGAGGATGCTCAAGCACATGAACCACGAAAATGTATGCAAAAAAAATCGATTTATTTTATTTATTAAATCATTTCTTGGGCAATTTTAAATTAATGAATTGTTGGAATAGGTGATCGGACTTATTGACGTGTTCAGCCCTTCCACCGCCCCAGATGCAAATTTCCAAGATGTGTACTTGTGCACTCCATTGATGGGCGCCGACCTGAACAACATAATCAAAACACAAAAACTCTCAGACGAGCATGTTCAATTTTTAATCTATCAGATACTCAGAGGTCTCAAGTACATTCATTCTGCTGGAATTATTCACAGGGTAAATATGCAAAGTAGAGATGTACAAGTAAAATACTTTCCCCGAATTGCACGTTTTGAGAAAGCAGAAAACAAATTCAAAATTTTCTTCACAAACCAATTTAGGACTTAAAACCATCCAACATAGCTGTCAATGAGGACTGTGAACTCAGAATCCTTGACTTTGGCCTTGCAAGACCTACAGAAATGGAAATGACAGGCTATGTCGCAACAAGATGGTATCGCGCTCCAGAAATCATGCTCAACTGGATGCATTACAACCAAACCGTTGACATTTGGAGTGTCGGTTGTATTTTTGCGGAGTGCCTTACCGGTCGCGTCTTATTTCCAGGCACTGATCGTAAGTTTCTCAAAACAAAATCAAAACATATATTCAAAATGCACAATCCCAAACAAATAAGAAATCACTTTAAAAAATATAATTCCATTTCATTTTACTCTCTCGTGGTCGTGATAAAAAAAATTATATATACCATATGAAAAACACCAACGACCTGACACTGCACTACTGACCCTTGAAACATTGTATACAAAAAATAGACATAAATCAGTTAAACTTAATCATGGAGTTGTTGGGAAAACCCAGGGAGTCCCTTTTGGAAAGGATTACCAGTGAACCGGTAAATCAATAAAATTCTTGTACATGATCATGTCATGAATAATATCACTTTAAAAAACTGTGATATTAAAAATATAAATGATGATGCTGCCTGCAAAAATTGCATTAAGTAATATAATTGACAAATCAGCTAAAAACAAATCATATCATCTATAAGTTATCTCACTACACAAAATAAATAAATTTTATTTTCTCAATTTGACTGCTGCTTTTACTCTCTATCAAAAATATAATCACAAAATACACCTAATTTTCTATCTAGCAGCTTAATTTTTTCTTCCTTGTGTAAATACAAACACACTACATACGAGAATGAACAAAACAGCCTTACATTAACTTTCATTTCAATATGAGCTGAGAGGAGAGATTCATTTTGAAAAGGTAGCCAAAATATTTGGTACTCCTTTCGTTTCTGGGGATGAGCCATTCCATTCTACCATGTGATATGGGATGGTTCAATATTTTAGTAAAAATTAAATTTAAACCCTTTTAATTTAAGATATTTTACTACAAAAGAAATAATGCTTCCTTTTAATGAAATTGTAACCCAACTGCTTTCTCTTCCAAGATATTGACCAGTTGATCCGCATTATGGCATTAGTGGGGACACCTCCAGACGACCTTCTTGCACGTCTTTGCTCTGAAGAGGTATCTGCTACAATAATGATGATGTTTTGTCTACCATTTCAAAATGAATAATAATTTGCACAACAAGTCAACTAACACTTTTTTGCTTTCACCAGAAAAAAAATTAACACCTTTGCACAAATAAACTCTCTCAGTACTTATTTAAAAATAACATTAAATGCTTCCGCGCTTTTAAAATGTAGTCTATCCCAGTGTCCTCCTGTTTAAAAAAGTTTATTCAATTTAATTTGTTTATGTTGACTAATGATTATGATGTAAATTATATACAGGCTAGAGTTTACATTCGGTCGCTGCCACCTATGAAGAAGAAATCTTTCAATGCAGTCTTCAAGGGAGCAAATCCCTTGGCTATTGATTTGCTGGAGAAAATGCTGGAGCTGGATTCAGACGAAAGAATCACTGCAGAACTTGCTTTGGCGCATCCATACTTGGCTCAATATGCAGACCCTTCTGATGAGCCAGTATCACCGCCCTACGATCAAAGTTTTGAAGATATGGAGGCTCCATTAGAGACTTGGAGACGTAAGCATTTTAAGTATTTAAAAAAAGTTAAAGTGCACAGCGATTTTTAAAATTAAGCAATTATTATGATTGATTTTTACAGAACTTGTGTTCGAAGAAATAATCTCATTTGTGCCAAACCCGAACAATCCATCCGTCCAGTGAAAACGCACTTTGGAACAATTACTGCTCTTTTTGTGATGGACAATCATTTCAACCACACTTACTTTTAAAGGGATCATCATTAACAATATACATTTAGGTTTTATTCATGTACACATTTGTGCGTAGTCACCAAATCTTTTAATTTTTTTAGGATATTGATAATTATACCAGTTCATCATACGATTTCAAACGAAACTATTTTCCTTAATTGTTCTATGCACATATAAATTATAATAGTATTTTAAAACACACGAACTATGAACTATGAATGTGATTTCAACGCAATCATTATAACTGTATTTCAATATTTTACATGTAGCCAGAACCAGGTAATTATTGAATTTTTAAAAGTCCTTGATAATGTTATCTAATACATAATGAATGTATGTTTATATTATGTTACATTACTATATTTGTTATTCATTGTTTTATTTCATGAGTACTTAAAGACGCTCATATTTTAATTGTTCTCTAAAATTTATCATTGACATTTACCATAAAACATACTGTATAAATATATAAGATTTACTAACTTCGACCGGTGAAAAGTACTATGCACACTAATTTGTAATTGTTAAAATATTTTAAGTTGTAAATCTCTAAGAACTAACATTGCCATTCGCAAACTTTAAATAAAAGAAAGTATTTTTTTCCATGATACACGAAAATCGCAAGCCAAAAAGCCGATACATGAATGATGCATAAATTATTGGATCGGTGTACAAAAATTTAATTCAACTTTATTTAACTGTCCATATCCTGCTGATCTCATGAATTGCTTGGTACAAAGTAGTTCCAAAGACAGTTATAACTTTCTCTTTCATCTTCATCGTCCGTAAGATTCCACTATTTGTGAACTATGCAAAATGCACAGTCAGCTTTCAGCCATCATCAGACAGCATGGCTTTACTTTCTCACAATAGCAGCGACTGACTCAGACACTCAGCGATCCATTCACCACACCACACATATGATATTGAGATCGGAGATACGTCAAGTGCAACATGAGTGAAAATCACAACAAACAGAAAAAATGGAAGTTTGTGTTGTGTTTGTTGTCCTAAATATAGTTTGTAGACTGAAAGGAAAGTGAGAGTGGTAAAAATACTCAATTGTCAATGTCACCTTAAATTTATCGACCAAACAAGTTTCTTTTCATCAGCCCTGCCCATAGACCAACGGAAAAGTTTATCCAAATTAAGACAATTAGATAACCCTCTGGACTATTTAACTATTTATACTGGGCCCTGAATATTTTGAACTATAAACGCCAAGTAATCAGGACAAAATGAGCAAGCAGCGTGTGTTTTTGTTAGCTACGGGATCATATAATCCCCCGACTGTAATGCATCTCAGAGTTATGGGTATGTAAATCGAAGTATGAAACTGAAGTGTGTATTTTACCCTAATTTTTAGATAATCAGTTTATTTTCTTTCGAACAGAACTGGCTCGGGATCACCTTCACAAACTTGGGTTCAGCGTTGTTGGAGGTGCGATTACACCGGTGCATGATGGGTATGGAAAAAAGGTAAAAGTTTCGCCTGACCTGTCAAACATTTGACACAAAATTGAAAGGATGGCATGTTTAAAGGCAAGAAATTCAATGTGCGCCTGAGTTACACTTAGCTGCAATTAGTTTAATTTGTGTAAACTTTAAATAGGGTCTGGAACCTGCACAACACCGTCTTAATATGGTAAAACTAGCACTTCAAAATAATGATTGGGTTAAGTTGTCCAGCTGGGAGGCGACAAAGAATCAAACCTGGATGCGTACCAGAATAGTAGCAGAGCACCATCAGGTTAAAAAAATCCTTTAAAAATAACCAAATTAATTGGTTTTTAATGTTCAAATGAAAAGTAAGATTGTAATTTTTGATTTGTCTTCTAGAAAATCTTAAATGAATATTTGAAAGGTAAAACCGACGAGGTGTCAGACAATGATTGGCTTCCAGATCCCTCTCAGTTGGAAGGCGAAGGTCCTGTGCAGTTGAAGCTAGTTTGTGGGGCAGATTACTTGGAGTCTTTCAATACTAAAGATTTGTGGAGTGAGGAAGATGTAAGGGATATATTTTGTAAAACGTTACCCTATTTCAATATGTCGCCCAATATACATACATTATATGAAAACTGAATAAATATGTGAACCTTAATGATTTTTTTTGCAGATGCTGAATTTGTCACGGGATTTTGGATTTGTGGTCATTTCTAGAGAAGGGAGTAATCCCCTAAAATCTATTTGGAGTAGCGATATCCTGAATACACATTTGGTAAGATGACCTTTACACAAAATATCCTAGTCCACACAAAGAGACTCTATTCACTTCGCATTTCCTTACAATACATTATATCGTAATATTAAATTCCTAGAAAAATATCCACATCGTCCATGAATGGATAACAAATGACGTTTCCTCCACAAAAATTCGCCTGGCCGTTAAGAGATCCGAGTCCATTCGGTACCTTGTTCCCGATCCCGTCGTGGATTACATATACAAGCATCAATTATATTTGTCTAGTCAAAAAAACTCATCTTAGTAAACTTCGTTTTATGAATTCCTAGCAAAATTGCTAATAAAATTATGCACCGGAAAGCAATTTAACATGTAATCTGTGCAAGTGCAAAAATATATATGAATTATGAAATAAAATTCATACGTAATGCAAAGTGAAAATTAAAACGTGACATGCTATCTGCTATATATGTATGTGTGTATACTTTCTCACGAATGTATTTCAAACGTGTTTACACTTTTTCTAGAAAATGATTACCTGTTGTAATTAGACTCACATAAAATAGTTCAATAATTATAGTGTATTTCTACGTAAAATATCAATTAGCCTTTTCTTGCCTAACTTTATAGCGAGGATTTTTGCATGGCTTTGAAATATAGAAGTAGGATCACTTTACTCATAAGCGAGTAATATGTACCATATGCATGAAAATTATAAAGCAAATTGGTGAAGCTATGAGGAATGAATGATCATTAGAAAAACAATATACTTCAGTTCACACATCTCATATCCGTAGTCCCCATATTTTTCAAGTAGGAGTTTTTTGTTGTACGCGTTCAATATTGAATGTAAGTTGCCTTAATGCCTTTTATATTCTCTGCATCCTCTCCTCTTCTCTGAAATCTGACTGAACTGAACTGTTTGTTTTCTAGTATCACTGTATGTTTGCTTGTGCCTTCCTATTTTTTTTCTGATCATGATAGAATGAGATATACACACATTTATTATACAGACAGCTTTACCTATACTCATGTTTCCTGTCCGCCTGTGTTGTTAGAATCTCTGTTACTCTCGTCTGTGCTTCAATTCATACAACACTGCAGCCGTATAACTATTCATTTGGCAGTTTTCGTGACATTTTATATAATTTTCTCTTATTTTTCACATCCCGTGTCTTCCGTCACTGGAACCATTTCAAACAATATTTTTTATAACAAATTTATAATTTAGCTTGCAAGCATATTTTACCATTTTTAAGGTGAAAATTACAAAATTAGAGCAGGGTGAACCCATCCCACAAAATAATACCGTAGTGTACAAAAACAAATAGTACTGAAAAACTGCAAAAAGTTTTTTATACAAAAAAAAAGAAAGAATCATGGATGGTTTTGATGACTCATCGGGTTTGAATAATGGGAGTGGTTTGGAAGAGGCCGATCCAGCTGCAGAATTTTTAGCCAGAGAGCAAAGCAATTTGGCTGGTTTGGAAGATGATGTCCCTCCAGCAGCAGTTGTTACAAATGGAATCTCGGAAAGGACGGCGTCCCCAACTAATGAGCCATCCGAAAGATCTGTTTCACCTTCCATTACCGCTTCCATTAATAGTGTTCCTGCACAAGAGCCAGAGAAAATTCGCATTTGGAGAGAAGAGCAAAAGCAAAGATTAGAAGTGAAAGGTGTGTAAATGTTTTGTGTGGAAAAAAAATATAAAAATATTTTGGTCACACATAAAAGATAAAAGTTTCTCATGAATTCATGTACAAATTGACTATTAACTTTGTAGATGAAGAAGAGGAAGTAAAAAAAGGTGAGCTGAAAGTGGCCGCAGCAAAGGAGCTAGAAGAATGGTACAAAGGTCACGAAGAACAAATTGCCAACAACAGAAAAACTAATAGGTAAAGTACATAATTTTGCCGTATAATTTGCAATGAAATAAATTATTGTTCAATTTTAATGATATATTGTATTTCAAATAAGAAAGCTGTATAGAGAATCGTTTAAAGGGACGACACACTTTAAATACAAATTAAGATCAGTTTGTTGGAGAGTTTTATTTAGAAAAAAAAACTGCATCCGTGAATGGACCGATTAGGAAAAATTACTTTTAATTGACATAATTTTAATACGTTTATATGAACTTCCTTTTTCATGCTTTCCTACGACTTCTTCGGGTGATGATCATGATGAAAATTTGATGAAAATCAGGGAGGCATCCAAGTAAGAGTTTTAAAATTGATAGCCACAAAATTTACACGCACTTAAAAAAACCCTTCCTTTTAGTTGAGTGCTGTGAGATAGCAAAATACTTACATGTAGTATCGTAAAAATTGCTACCTGCAATAAAAAACACTACTACAAGCCTATACTCCAGTACGATACCCAAAATAGCAATTTATCCAGTTTTAATCACTATTAATTCTAATCATTTTACTAAACTATGAGTTCAGTTTTTTGTTTTGTTTATGTGTTCATTATAGTCTTAGCTCGTGTCGTGAATATTACATATACCAAAATAGTAACTAAATATGAAAAAGCTAGTGAATAGATGAATAATAATTTATAATGTTAGATTTTAGACGAAATCGATTGTGTTTTGTTAGCTTTCCCTGATTTTATAGATATTTTATAATTTTAAGACAAGTCTGGCTGGTATTCTCGGTATTCTTCCAATATTTATATAGATAATTTAATATATAAATATGCTTTATTTAGTTGTCTATATAGTTTAGTCAGTGTATGGTAAAAATGGACATATGTAATAGACATTCATTTAACTCAATTAGTTAAATTAATATCTCCTCCTCACACTTTGGTTCCTTTTTTCTGTGGACGCTGCTGTATATATTATACATATATCGTTATTCCAGCATTTAGTCTATCTGCGCTTCTCCTCCGTCCTTCGTATACCTCTATCTATAAATCTATAAAAATATCACCCATTTTCCTCTTAGGCCGCACTTCCATTTTGTTAAAGGTGAAGTATTTTGGTAGTGTGCTAAAGTTTGGTCTTAATTATATGAAACACCCGCTCTTCAGTAAATTACTCTAGTCACTAGCTGCAAAATTATAAAAAAATTATATATTTATCTCTGTAAGCATTTAAATAGTAATGGTGTTGGTTTGGTTTTTTGGTATTTTGGTTGTTTTATGTCATTTGTGGGAAAAGGTGAAAGTTGGATAGTATGCAAAGCTAACTCATTTCTTTTTCTTTCTTTTTTTCCCTTTGAAATAAAAAAAAACAGGAGTGCTGAAAAGGAACTAGTAGCTGATGATGAGCCAATGGAGGCCGGAACAGAATGGGAAAGGATTGCAAAGCTCT
The DNA here is from genome assembly GCA_034695485.1 of Entomobrya nivalis. Lineage (NCBI taxonomy): Eukaryota > Metazoa > Arthropoda > Collembola > Entomobryomorpha > Entomobryidae > Entomobrya > Entomobrya nivalis. The sequence goes on from JAQFZH010001637.1 coordinate 16,657, forward strand.
GCGACTTCAATCCAAAGGGCAGTAAACATTCAAAAGACGTCTCCCGCATGCGTTCCATAATTCTCCAGTTGAAGCAACAACCTCCAGCCCCTCTCAAAAGGGAATAAAAACTAAATTTAACATTTTTTTACACTGAGAATATTAAGAAGACCAACAAGACCACACATTATTAAATTAACAACAAAGTATTCAACAATACAATTTTGCTAAGCAAAAAATAATGCTAAAAAAACGTAGTGTGTAAAAATACTAAATTATCAGAACCTTCTTTGTCCACCACACACACTAAAAAAAGCACTCAAAACATATTTATTACATCTCACCGAGTTACATATTATGTGTTTATATAACCAAAAAAAAGATAACTATACTTGAGTACAGTGAAATAAAACTTACTACCTAAGTTTGTAGCCTTCTCCATCATTACAAGCTAAAAAAATATTTACTCCGCTAAAGCAATAGGGTAAATTAATACATTGTTGTGGAAAATCAGGACAGAGGATTTGACTTCATATCCGAAAAAAAATATGGTGAAAGCCTCCGGAAAAATTTGGCAAAGGTCCCTAGCGTAGTACAAGTATAATTATATTAGAGCGAAAAAAGCATTAACAGGCTTGTACTAAAAATTCACACGATAATTGCATGTAAACCAAAAATAATATCTCGATATACGAAAAACAGTTATTTAAAAACATACGACTTATCACACTAACTGTCATTATATCAACAATATAATTTAAAGAGCAATTAATTAGAATACATACAAAATATATTTATAAATATGCACTTTTAACTTTCACTCCAAAATCCAAATTATCTAACCCACAAACAAGCAGCAACAGTGATTGTCAAATTGGCAATGTCATGTCAATGTGTGTATGAAAGTAAGCGTTTTTTGTGTGCAAACCATTTTGATTGGATTTTACACTGCGCTTATTTATAATCAAATATTATGTAAGGGTTGTCAGTATTTTTATTTTAATGAGTATTTATTTCTGTATAGCTTTTAGGTATACTGTCCTACTGCCGATTACATTTAGTATAATGGGCAGTGTTAGTCAGTTTGAGTCACAAAAGAAAAGGTTTAAGTTGAAGTGGTCTAATAAATTACACTGTAATTTGTAAAATGATTGAAGTGTTAATTATTTTATATCATGATGATGGGTATTATTATAATTGTGTGTGTAACCGAACAGGAATGCTAGTTTAGTTTGATTACTCTAATGAAAACACTACTCCATAGAATGTGTGTTCAAAGTTTAACCGAAGAGAGAAGAGCAAGCAAGCCTTATAAATTACAAGAAGAGAGTAAGACAATCTTTTGATTTTTGATGTGTTTTGTTTTTTAGAAGTATTTTTTGTTTGTATTTTGTAAAATTTATCTTGTCAATAGTATGATTTAACAACATCTTTGACATTTAAGGATGCATTCCATGAATTTATTTACTGAACTACCTAAGTATGTTATGTAGGAAGGGCATTTTGTGGGAATATTTTGATTACTAGAAAATTGTAGTTTTTTGAAAACTGTTGTTTGTGTACCTTGTATTTGTATTCATTTTTTTAGCAGCTATATTATCCTATGTGTGTATACAACTTGGCATACTTTAATGTGCGTGCACTAAAAAAAATTATCATGACTTGATGCAAAGTTAAAATTTATTGATTGCTACGAAAGCACTGCTAGATGAAAAAAAAACAAATATTTAGAGTTAGAGAGACGTTGGAAAGAAAATAAATAATCCAGAATTTGATAATTTCGTTATTTAACGATAACATCAGTTTTGATCTTTGGATTTATTTCAAATTTAAATGCACATTGTTATTAGCAATCTCTAATTACATGTTTTTAACACCACAAATTGACATAAAACTCATGATCATGATGACTATAAAACAATGAATTTGGAGAGGCAATTGACTAAATTTACAATGTACTACTGTAACATGTATTTAACGCATTAGAAAGAAAATTATCTAAATCACCGGTACATACAAACAAGCTATAATTACATTCCTCCTTGACGTTGTAGCGCCGTCGCAAATCTATTGGCAATCATAACGGTCACATCAAAAAATCGGTGAACGCAATTTTCTAGGCAAACCTCAGTTTTGGAATCAAGTTTTGAGCCTGGACTACTCACACATTTTTCCCAGCATGTGTCCGTCAGGTTTTGGATCTGAAATATAAACAGAAATTGCATTTGCATAATTAAAATCACAATTAAAATACATAATTACACTAAAAGGCTACAAGGATATAGCATATCACAATTTAACCCTTCTCAAAAATTACCGTAGCGCGTAACTGCTGCTTTTGCTGTTCCATTGCAATAAACTGCTGGAGCTCCGCATTAGCACCTGAATTTTCATCGAGTGACCCTCCGATAGGGGAACTAGGTCCACCGCCCGAAGAAAATGTACTCGCCAAACCGGAATCAAAGTCAGCTAAACTCATCTTGATTACACAAACGAAAGCTGTCTCTTGACTTTACTTAAGATGTAAGCTTAAAATAGGGAATTTTTTAAGGTCTAGTTTTACTCAAGTTCCAATTCCAAATTACTTTACTTTCTTTCACACTGTTTTTAAAAGGAAAACAGTGATTTCACTTTTATTGCCTCACAACACAACAACAATCACAAGACAAGTGTGTTTTTCCAAAGCTAGTGCATGAGTTGGGGAAACGCGCTTCAGCTGCTTCAACTTTCTGTGTACTTTTTGATACACGTGCAATACTAACTTGCATTGCAGCTTTGCACTGCACTGCTGCATTGTGTGCGTAAGCGTATTATGGTTTGGTGAACAGAGAGAAAAATGAAAGACAGAAAGTGGCAAGGATTTAGAAAAAGTCAGTGAAGAATTTTTTCTGATAAGAACTATCACTCTTTCTCCGAAACAACAGACAATCCGGGAAGAAAGTGCCTACCATTTTTTACAAAACAATTGACGATATTTTACACCAATTATGCTACAATCAACATCATTAATGATTAGAAAGCAAAAACATTCATATATATATTATTATATAATGCATTCCATGGTGTATTACTTTTTTCAAAATTCTCAATTCCCCCTTAAAAGTTCGCATTCCAACTTTAGACTAATTAATGAATGACGAACGTTGACAATTTAACTGCTCTTGATATTTTTGTAAATTCGGGGCGTAGTTCTGAGAAAATTAAAGTCTGTCGGGGAGGACAGCATTAAATGTAAGCACATAATCCATACTTCATCATTATCTTATATTTCGTTCAACATTTTTAGCCATGTCCTACATTTCCGTTAGCTACACTTTCCCAGGGAAAAAAATAATTGCCTGTTTTAGTGTACCTAAAATTTATGGCTATAAACAGCTCTAAAAATGAACGCTTAAAACAATAGAGTTACACTAATAATATAGGAAGAGCCGAAATGCGTGTATATCTCCATGTTAAAAAATGAAGCCAAAAAAATCAACCAACTCTGTACTATGTCGCAATAGTGATGGATTTTTGCAGTTATT
>JAQFZH010001638.1:0-20148 GCA_034695485.1 Entomobrya nivalis
CGTCATCTTTGGCGAAGAGAGCACGTTGCATGCGCTCACTCGACACTCCAAAGATGAATTGGTCTCTGAGTCTGGTGATGAGGTCGGTGGTGAACTTGCAATTTACTGCTAGTTCCCTCAGTGCTGCTAGAAACTGGGTAACGGATTCTCCATGACGCTGCTTCCTACCCGTAAACTTGAAGCGTTCTGCGATCGCTTTCGGTGAAGGCTTGAAGTGGGACTTCATAAGGGCCTGGAGCTCGGAGAGGGACTTGTTGGACAACAAATCTGTAGAGCTGAGACTGGAGAGAAGAGCATAATTTTTTAAACCAATGGAGGATAAAAAAATACCATGACATCTTGTCTTATCGGTGCTTGGCTCCAATCCATTGGCATCAAGGAAGGACTGGAAAGTCCCGTCCCATATCTCGTAATCGTCGACGGACGAGTCGAACGGTTGGAGGATTCCTACGGTTGCCATTGGAGGTGGAGACGTCTTCTTCGGTTTTGGAGGTGGCGGTGGACCCTGTTTGCCTGGAGGAGGTGGAGGTGAATCTTACAGACATAATATAATTGGATGGGGTCGAAGGGAGAAGTTATCCCAGTTGTGAGGATGGTGGTGGTGAGGAGACGGATGTACAAAATATTCACGAGGCCCCTAGTTAATAGCCACGAGCACCACCAACACAACTTAATTTATAATAATTATTTAATTGTGGTACTACTTTAATTTGAATTAGTAACATAAAGTCTCGGAAAAAATTATAACTGAGCAGACCTCCACCTGAGAAAAAGTTGGTGTTGTTACTTTGGTGAGATGAGTTGATTGGACTGGTGGAACAGAGAAGAACTTTGGTACGCGGGCAAGGAATGGGGCCAAATGAGAATAAATCAATGCATATATTCTCCCAGCGCGTACTACTTGACATTAATGTAAATCCATTGCTATTGCCACCAAGATAATTTAATGCCAATGTGATTCAAAGTGTTAACAAAAACTCTAGCTTCAATTACACTTTAGAGTAGTTAATTATTATTAACTATTTTCCATTTATTTTTCTAATATAAATTATACTGATTCGAAGTAGAATTATTTCTTAAAATGGATTCAACTTTTAATTTAGCCAGTTAGGGTAGACGAATGTGATAATGTGTTATGAATTGTAGTCTCTAAACTTAGAAGGTGAAAAACTAAACACTTGAATTTAAACATGCAAAAATTACGTGTCCAGTTTTATGTGGTCAAATTGAAAGTTTAATAACTTAGTTAATTAATTTTCTAAACATAAATCATTACTGGATATAAGCTTAAATTAAATATTTTTACAAATACAAGCAGAATTAAATTTTACTGAGCAATTAATTATTGTTTTAACTATTGTTTACTTTACTTACTTTAGTTATGTTTTAAATGATTTATTTTATTTTATAGTGTAATGGTTTGTGGAAGTACGACGCGAAATAAATATTCTAATGTTGATTTATTTGTTGGCTAATGAATTGACAGTTTTAATTTTGTATTAGGATTTGCTAATCGTACTATAATGTTTATATAAGTATTCAATAATTAGTTAGAGAGGCTTCTAGTCGATTCCAAATAATTACTAAGTTCTTTTAACGTGCACTTGCTTAATTTTATTATAGCCAAATAAATATCTTGTGTTTCAAAACAGGTCTATTTGAACACATGTCCACGTTTAATCCTTAATATTAAATCGGATTTCACAATCCAATCCTCCTTCTCGAATTAAACCCTTTTGAAATTAATTTTCTAAGAAGTAAACTTTGTTAAACTTGTCTTCATTTCTACCAAACATTTCATACAAAAATAAATAGTAAACCTTGAATCAATTAAATCGGTCAACTTTCCCCATTTTTTATTAAACAAAATATGGAAAAATATATAAAAATATTAATTTGATTAGCAAAACAAAGATTTTAAGCAACCAAATATTTTTCCACCAACTTCAGTGCCAACAACAAAGCTTTATTTTCACAATTTATATACTATGTGGAGTCTAAAAGTACGTCAACTCTACGCAATCACACTTTCCTTGTTATGAGTGGTGACATGCCTGCCCAAGCTCGCCGAATGTGAAAATGCTGTACGGCAAATCTGGCATTGAAAAGGCTTCTCACCAGTATGAACTCTCATGTGTTCTCCTAAATGAGTTTTGGTAGAAAATTGCTTGCCACATAAATTACAGTTGTGTTCCTTGATTCCATGATGAACTGATTTAATATGCTGTTGCAACGTATGTCGGTAGGTAAATGACTTTGGGCACAATTGACAAGTGTGCGCTTTGACACCGCTGTGAATTAGCATGTGCCGATTCAAGTTACGTTTGGTTGTAAATTTATTGTGACATTCTTGACAACTATATCGTTTCGTGCCATTATGTCGACCTTCATGCGCTCGCAAATCACTTTTTCGTGCAAATGCTATGCAACAAATTTTACAGCGATAAGGCTTCTCTCCGGTATGGCTTTGAATGTGGCTTCTCAAACACTGTTCTGATGACAGAAACCGTTGACATAACTTGCATTCAAATTCAGTTTCTTTTTTATGTGTATTCAAATGTATTTTCCAGTTGTCTTTTCGAACAAATCTTTTTTCACAATGATTACATCTGAATTTTTTGATTCCATCATGCATTAAACTATGTGTCTTAAGATTACTTTGTTGAGAGAATGAATGTTTGCAAATTTTGCACAGAAACGGCTTTTCGCCAGTATGAGATGGCATGTGGTGTCTCCAACCCGTTCTATCTGCAAAAGTTTTGTCACACAGTTTGCAATTGTGCGGTTTCTCTTTGATATGCGACAAATAGTGATTAAATAGGTTTCCAACCTTGCAAAAGGTTTTACTGCAAAAGATACACTCGATATTTCGGTAGTGCTTCTTTTTATGTCTTGCTAAACCGTTCTGCGAACTCAACACTTTATCACAAGCATCACATTTAAATTGGTTTGCATTCATCTTAAAATGGCACACACAAATACAACTTTAAAATCAGTTAATTGGACGAGAGTGTAACGATTTCTGGTAATTCGTCTCACTTAGTCTAAAATTCGTGAAGACATATGCTTTTGGTTTGATTTGGTTGTAACTAAATTTAAAAATTAGATTTCACAAGTGTCAAAAAATATAAGGTTGTTATTCTGGTTGTTAAAAGTCAACTTTAGTATTTAAAAATGGCTTGGTGAGAACACCGAAGGCATGCATTCAATAATTTACAACAAAGATAAATAATTTATTTTCTGAAGAAAACGTGCTTGAAACCCCCAATTTACTCTTGTAATGTTAACATTTTCTATCATTATCAATTTATACCTGAATTTATAGTGTATAAATAATACTTTATATCTGTGGATGTGGTAGCCAAATACCTTTCAACAAAAATCACAGGAGTTGAAATGACGTCGTGGTTCTTCTACTGGTTGATAAAAGTTGACTAAGGTTTATGAGTACTGGTGTTGAAAATATTGAAGTTTTGTGTTCAATGCCAGACTTAGAGTATGGGTAAGTAAATCTGTACGACAACACGTCCACATGCAGTAAGCCCGCGTGTGGAATACTAATATTGCGGTACTCTTCATGTAGCTTAGTTGTTTAACTGTGTTTCAATACCTTCAATAAAACGAATAGAGCTAAGCTTAATCATATGGTATACGAGACGTGCCTAGTTAAACATATGTTTCTCAAAAACGTTTTCAAGTGTGTTGGCTATATGCACTCACATATAATCAACGTAAATTTATATGGTACATATGAGTAAAGCATAATTTGCTAAGTGTATTCTTTTACAAATACCTTACGAGTACCTTATACCAGGCTTAGTGGACCACTCTCAGTTATAACGTTGCTTACATACGAGAATGCATTATTTAACTTTTAGTTTAAGAATGGATTTTTTATTGTTATTATCAAAAATATGTGAACGGAACCATGCATCTTTGCTTGTATAGGCATACTTCTGGAGTTTGTGAAAAGTATGCATGCAGCTTACGTGCCAAACAGCACAATTACATATTCGTGAAGTATACATGATAAATGGTCGCTTGGTCACAAATAGACTTTTTGTGTATACACATTATTAACTAAGATTTCTCTGTATTACAGCTATCTATGAACCTATGAGCATACGCGTGCATATTTTTAAAAACCCAAGTAGTCAATAATAACGTGCATTGAAGTTTATAATGGGAACTTTGTCTTTACTGGTAGGGTAATTCAGCCTTCAAATTATATGGTAAGCTTGTAATTTGTTTTAATTTACATTTTTCAAGGAAACACTTAGCTCTTTCACTACATGCGCATTAACTAATACAGTTAAATCTTTACCTATATTTTATGAATTCGCTTGTTGGATAAATATGCCATCAAAAATATTAAACAATGGGCAAATCGATAAATAATTAAAAAAATTCCATGAGACAGCCTTCGATTTTTTGCTGGCCGCACAGAATATAAAGTCAAGCATCTAAGAGCTATTAATTAAATCTTACTATGCTAATAAAATGCATAAAAAATAAATATATCAAGGTTGGTATTTGTGGAATTCATGTAATTATTTGAGATGAAATAGACGACTGTATAATGACTAAATACACTACTGGTATAAAAGCATGTACATGTGCGCCTACATACCATTTCTTCTTTAAGAGCATCAGCGGCTTATCGATTATAATTCGCGATTTCAATTTGCAATCTATATTATCAACTCAATAAATGTTACGAGTCGAATATTTTGTTTGCGTTGCATACCCTTATTTCTCAAATCCAAATGATAAAAATCCTCTTGTAACTAAACTCAAAACAGCTCAACTGACATTTGCAATGAAGGCTATGAATACAAACAATGTTTAATTTTTTTGGACCGACAGTAAAATATTGTTTTTCCAGAAAGTGTTATAACGAGTACTTAAGTTTCACTTTATTACAATTAAGTCAAAAATTAAATGACTTATATGACATGTTAGAAAGGCTTTGTTAAAGAAAATGAAAAAATACAAATTAAAGCTACAAATGTAGCTTGGAAGAAAATGAAATGCTATTAAATAAATAAATTGAATTATTAATTTAAAAAAAATTTGAACATCGATCTCCAAAAACAAGTCTACATGAGTTGCTAAACTTATTTGTAATATATAGATTATATATTTTTTCTTGATTTCAATTTCTACTGATTTTATAAAAATGTACTTCCCAACTTGGGCAATTTGCTATAACCTATAGTAAAACACAAGGATTTTTGATTCCGACACTGGAATAAATTGCTGCTTATTAAAAATCTTAACAAGTTTCAACTAACTTTCGCTTAATCATCATCAAACCACTGCAAAGACCATTTAGAAATTATCACAAAATTCATTTAAGTTGAGTATTTCATTGATAATTAAAATCATATAACTTTTTTATATTTGTTATTTTCCATGCTTAGTACCTATTTCTTATTTTATGTTTTGATCATTAAGTTTAGGCACCACAATTATAAGTATTTTATATTGATCCTTAAAACTACAACAAAGGCTTAACTTTACTTGCACAGCAGCTATTCTCAATGTGAAATTCTGCTGTTTTCAGTCGTGAGTGCTCATATGCCGTCGAAGGTTTTTTGATTGTTTAAATTCAGTCCGACAAATCTGGCATTGAAATGGCTTTTCACCAGTATGAACTCTCATATGAACGCAAGGTTAGATTTGATAGAAAAAAAATTTTCACATAAATTACAGCTGGGTTCCTTAATTCCATGATGAACTGCTCTAATATGAGTTGCAAAGTTTCTCTTTGAGTAAATGACTTCTGACATAAGTCACATGTGTGCGCTTTTACACCACTGTGAAGCAACATGTGCTGGTTAAAATAAGCTTTGTATGTAAATTTCTTGTGACATTCTTGACATCTATATCGCTTAGTGTCATTGTGTTTATCTTGGTGTCTTTTTAAAGCACTCTTTTGTGCAAACGATTTGCTACAAAGTTTACAACGATAAGGCTTCTCTCCAGTATGGCTCTGAATGTAAACCTTCAGTTTACAACTAGATGCCAAAAACGATGACATAAATTGCATTCAAAGGGCCTGGTTTTCTTGTGCGTATTTAGGTGATGTTGGAGACGAACTTTTTGGGAAAACGCTTTTTCACATTGATTGCATTTAAACTTTTTGATTCCACTGTGTGTTAATTAATGTGTCTTCAGATAACATCGAAGAGCGAATGATTGTTTTTGGAAACTTTGCATGAGAAGGGCGTTTTGCCAGTATGTATTTGCAGGTGTCGTCTCCAGGCCGACCTATCTGCAAATTGCTTGTCACACAAATTGCATCCGTGAGGTTTCTCTCCGATATGGACAAGGTAATGGTTGAAAAGATTTTGAAAGCTGGAAAAAGCTTTGTCGCAAAAAAGGCACTGATGAGTTCTGACATGAACTCTTTTGTGTTTAAGTAAATATTTATTTAAGCTAAACACTTTATCGCAAACTTCACATTTGAACTTTTTGTATTCCATCTTAGAACGTTAAAAGACTACTCACAAGGAACACTTCCCAAGTGTGAGTGGCAGAGAGCTTAACAAAATACGGATTCTAGGACAGTTTTTATCGTAGATTAAGATTCCGAAGAAAATTTGCTGTAAAATATACATTTGGTTTTTGCACCAGTATGGTATTTACACCCGTATTTAAAGAAATGCCTAGTTTGTCAGCGGATACCATGGATATTACGGACTTGTAATAATGAAATTTTATAATAAATTTACTTAAAAGCATAAATATTCAATAAATTCATCATAGAAATACAGTCTAGTGTTTGTTCAAATTGCATTACAAGTATTTGAAGAAAAATTGATGCGTTTAAGTCGTAAGATAAGTACTAAAGCAAGAATCTAATGTCTATTTTACAACAAAATGTTTTCATAATCTTAATCTACGATAAAAACTGTCCTAGAATCCGCATTTCGTTAAGCTCTACGCAACTCACACTTGGGAAGTGTTCCTTGTCAGACTCAACTATTAGTTAGCTGAATCTGAAAGTAATGCATGGGACAATTTAAATCGCATGGTCTAGGATTTGTTGAGATGTTGGCTCAAATTAACTGGTTCACTGGTGCAATTTGTTTTTTATTTATTTTGCTTGTGGCAATTTATTGTGATATAGTGGGGGAATGGAAACAAACAATTTTTAAAATATCAGAAGGATACAAGTTCGTTCGTGATTGCTCCAGTGGTTGGTAAAAGTAGACTGAAGTATATAAAGGTAAGCCTATGTGTATGAAAATATGTACATATTTTGTAAACACACATGCCCAACTATAAACACATGTATTGGAGTACTCTTCGTGTAGCTTACCTGTTGAATACCTTCATGAACATCAATATAACAGAGATTGGTCGTATGTTTTTTGAAGCCATAGACACGTTGAACTCTAAATTTACATGTTTTCTCGGAAATATTTTCATGCGTTCTAGTTAAAGTTAAAGTTAAACAAATATTGACGGTTTAATCTGCAGTATTGAATTTTTCATAATGAAAATATGTTTAAATTTAATTCGATTTTGCCTTGTTTGTATTATATTTATTTTTAAATTTATTGATACTTTAAAAAACGGAGAACAAAAAAATAAAAAAAATACTTTAAATTAAATATTTTTTAATTTTTTTTAATCAAGCTCCTTTTTATGTACAACTACCACTTTTCCATCAAATTGTGGTTTCAGAAATTCATGGTTTATAAAAGATTATTTAAAAGTAAGACAATAAAAAATGGATTTTCAGATAGATTTCCAGTTTCAGTAGTACGACATTCAACAAGAGTTTTTTAGCGCTCAAGTGGCAAAGTGAATTGTATTGTATTATTTAGGATCAAATATTTGAACAGAGCATTGTAAACTAACATATGCATAGGTTGAATTTCCTGACGATAAGGATGTCAAAAACATGAGAATCAAAAAAATATTTTGCTTTTAAAACACGTCGTGAATGTCATTAGTCGCTACAATGTTATACTCTTGATATACTACGGAAATATAGCTAGTGAATTTGCATTGCATTTGCACATCTCATACTAAGAAATGGCAAACAGCATTGTTATCGTTAAGCTGACGTTATGTGTGCCTAACATTTAATGACTTTAGATAAATCTTCATTTAACGGTAGCACAAAGGATTTTATTTTCAAAAATTAATAAGAATAAAGTACACTTTCTAGTCATCATGCAGTCCATTAATTATGCATTCAACTAAATAAAGAGTCGACTGATAACGCAATTGACCATATTCGACTAATTTTACAGGGTCGAATAAGTATACATTCGAATAATAAAAAAGGAGTCCACCAAAAAATCGACAATATATTTTCGACACTGCATAGTGTCGATTGAGTACATTTCCAGTGTATTATTGCCTTCCTAGCTTACTGAAAGTTCTGCAGTTGCTTAGGATTTCCGTTTTTAAACATCTAAATAGCTATTTGAGAAAATATTAGTGCATTCATTTTAGTATCCGTCGTGGTTATTGAGTACCAACTCTACCAACCGGCAATGCTAAATCAAAAAGCTGTTGGGCAGTTACAATTACTATTTAATGTGGTTTGATTCAATTGGAAAGACTCACAGGTAATTGTCGCACAAAGATAGTTTGTATTGAATTTTACTCATGTGGTTCATAAAAATCGGATATTTTAGAAATAAAACATCAAAAATTATTTTTTTAAATCAAAAATACCTTTTTTCACAGTGAGCACATTTGAACGCTTTGATTTCACTATGTATCTTTATATGTCTCCTGAGGTAACTTTCTTGGGAGAACGATTGTTTGCAAACTTCACACGAGAAGGGTTTTTCACCAGTATGAGAATGCATGTGCATTTTCCAAGTGGATTTTTTTGCAAATGGTTTAGCACACAAATTGCAATAGTAAGGTTTCTCGTTGACATGCGAACGGTAGTGGTTAGAAAGATGTTCAACATGTGAATATGTTTTATTGCAAAACAAACACTCGATATTTCCATAGTGTATGTTTTTATGTTGTACTAAATTGCTTTTCGAACTAAACACTTTATCACAATCATTACATTTAAACTTTTTTGCATCCATGATGAAGTTGGAAAAAACTTCTGAAACTTGAAATTCAGTTAATTTCGAGAGATCTTAACTATTCGAGGATTTTTGTATGTCTAAGTTAGTCTAGAATTCGTCAAGACACTTGTTTCTCATTTATTTTGGTTGTAAATAATTTTGTCAGCAAATAACTTGCAGGTTTCAACAAAATCGTGGTTGTGATAGTGGTTGTTAAAAGTGGACTAAGGTCTCTAAAATGACGTCTAGACAACTTTGAAAGTTTGTCTTTAGTTGTTTTAAAGTGTGAAGTGTAGTTAATTTTCATACAAAAATTCGACTTTTGTTCATTTAAACTTAATTTACTATTGTAATGTTGAAATTTTCTATCATTAGCAATTTATTTCGGAATTTACAGTGGCTAAATATTATCTGAAATCTGTGGATGTTGTTGCCACTAACTTTTTTCAATATTTGCAGGAGTCGGAATGAATTCGTGGGTTCTGCACTGTTAGATAAAATATAACTAAGTATTATAACCGATTACGTGTGGGGAATATTGAGGTTTCACATTCGATGCCACATGAGTAAGTAAATCTGTTCGACAACACGTACACATGCTGTAAACGCAAGTGTGCATTACTGTTATTGGAATGCTCTTCATGTAGTATACGTGTTTGACTGCATTTTATGGCTATCATGAAAATGAGTTGAACAAAAAGTGGCCATATGGTAAACGAAGTTAGCTATGTTAAACATTTCTTTCTCAAAAAGGTTTCAATGTTTGTTGGCTATATGCGTGCACAAATAAACAAAGGTTTTTATATTTGATACATTTGTTTAAAGCATACATTGCTGACTGGAGCATTATTATTATACACATGCTTAGTAATTGGGCAATGTACGTAAACGTATTAAGTGTAAGCTGGCAACAATGTAAACTTGAACACGTAGACTGCTTGGAAAGCTTCACAAATCTGATATTGGAGATGCACTAATCCAACGTTTATTTGTATAAACTCCTGTACAATGATTTTGTATCCATTTTAGGTTCAGTCTTCAGCACGTCACTTTTATTCAATTCAGTCGGTCTTGACCACCCAGTCAGTAAACTACAAGAGTTTTCAAGCTGTAGTAAAAAAAATTCTGCTACAATTGTGTATCCTCTCATCCATATATTTAAGTATGCTTCGTTTTTGTTCAAATTGCCTATTACAACTTTCTGACCGAATCGATAAAAGCCAGGACTAAGGCTAAGTGTCCAGTTTTTTTAACATATTTTTTAACTTTTACTTTTGTAATTACATATAACAGATTCAAAATAAAACAAACAAAAAGAAATCCATTGCTTATAGTTATTATCACTAGAAACTATTTTATAGATATCAGTTTTACTCAATAATTATGGCTCAAAATAAGTTTCAGTGTACCACTTGTGACAAAGTTTTTAGCTTGAAGCACAATTTAAGAGCACATGAAAATGTTCATCTTGAAACTTACCAGTGTCTGTTCTGCTGCAAAACATTTAGCAAGGAAAGAAATCTTTTTTGGCACTACCTTATGCATATCAGAGAGAAGCCCTATTCATGCGATTGTTGTGACAAATCATTTGCGGATAATTCGGGTTTAAGACGTCACATTAAATTGCGCACTGGCGAAAAGCCTTATTCATGCAACGTTTGCAAAATGTCATTCTCTTTAAAAACTCATCTAAGAACCCATCAGTTGATTCATAGTGGAACCAAAGAATTTAAGTGTAACTTTTGTGAGAAAGCATTTGCCCAGAAACGTGCTCTTGAAAGCCACTTGAACACACATAAATCGGAAACGCCATTTCAGTGCAAATTGTGTGACCGCTTTCTGGCATGTGCAGCTGCCCTCAAAGCACACCTTCGAATACATACAGGAGAGAGACCCTACCGCTGCACCATTTGTTCGAAAGCATTTGCGCGAAAATATGTTCTAAAGCGACACGAAGAACGGCACAATGACGTCAAGCGATATGGCTGTCCGGAATGCCGGAAGAACTTTGCATTCAAAACTGGTCTTTTCGGCCACATGAAAATTCACAGTGGTTTAAAACCTCACACTTGTGAATTTTGTACGAAGTCATTTACTCTTCTATCTAATATGAAAAAACATGTTAAAGCAGTTCATCGTGGAATAAGAGAACACAAGTGTAATTTATGTGTAAAACAGTTTGCTTCATATTCTGATTTAGCAAAACATCTCAGAGTTCATACTGGTGAAAAGCCTTTTAAATGTCAGCACTGTTTTAAATCTTTTACAAGTTCTGGTAACTTGGGGAAACATATGACCATTTATCACAAGTGAAAAAGTCACAATAATTACAAAATAGGAATTATTTAATCATCATTGAAGATAGATGCACCCTGAATTACTTTTATGCTTTACATAAATGGTCGCACTTGTAGTTAGAAATTCTCCAGCAGAATGATGATACTTTGTATTAAATTTACGTTGTGGTGATCTGGAGTTCAGTAATCTCCGAAAGTTTAGAAACAACAGTTAGAAACAAACAACTTTTAAGTAATACGTAAAGCTACGATCAAATATCTCGGAAAAATATAATGTGAAGTTGACATTATGAAGTGAAGTTATTTTTTCCACAGTTCACAAGTGAAAACTTTAACACTACTATGCGATATTAGATGCAGGTCGTCATATCTTTTGCGTTAAAACTTTTTGCGACATTTTTGGCAACTGTATATTTAAATAAATAATTAATTGATTAATACAAACAACATTTTTATAGATTTTAAACATTACTTTTTTACTTAAGGGTCGAATGACATCACTTTTATTTCTCATTTTGCATGTGTGTGTGTGTGGCTTACATATTTAGCAAATACAAATTTATATATAATACCGCAACTAAAATAAAAACAAATCCAATCTACTTTAAGTTATCTACTTCGTGCTTTCGCAAATATTCATTGATAACCGTATTTAAAGAGTAATTGTATAGCCATATTTATTTGCAACCAAATACACAAAAACATCCAACATGTAATCTTCTGAAGAATTTTTTGAACAAATGTAAAGTACAAAGATAGTTGTCTACACCGTCTACTAAGAATTAAAAAATGGGAAGACGAGCGTTTATCATATGATATATTGAAGTGTAGTTAAAATGAAAGTTAAAATAGTTTAATTGTATTGCTCTATTAACATAACAAGTTTAAAAACATTTAATTCATGAACTAAAATAATAAAAATAAAATAATAAGTTCGAAAGCTTGAACCACAAAAAATTTAAACAGAAGCGGCTCGGATATATTGTTCGGAAACATTAAAACCGAGTTGAAATACTACATAACCATGTTATCGCTTAAAGTCAAGGCAATCTAGCAATAAATTCTTTTTGTTAATTTTTTAATTATGCCATAGGCAACTCTAAATTGCGATGCCTGAACACAAGCATAACTAAACTTTTTGTTTAAATGTAAAACCTTCAAAAAAATGAACTTACATTTAGACTAAGGTAGAATATGATGATTTTATTTCCGAATTTCTGAATAACCATACTTTAAACTAATTTTTTGTTATTTTTGTCTCACTTTTGTTGTGTACTTGTAATTCTTTAATTTGTGTGTAGAAAAATGATATGCTAAATATATAAGTTTTTTTAATTTCCTGATTATTGTGGAAAAGACTTAAATATTCTGGTAACATATTTAACAAACTACTGATTATTTATATAATATAAAAATAATTAAAATCAGTTAGGATGAGTTTAGCTAGAGGAAACGAATCTGTTGTAAAGGAGTAAACTCATATTTATGGCCACATTGGATTTTACGAGCAGTACACCAATTTTGAGGAATATACACCCTCAGGCAACCGTTATCCTAAAGTTGCAATTATATTTCATCTCGTCTAACTCGATTGCCGCTACCCAATTCCTGAGCTTGTGTACAGTTTTGATGTCAAAAATTATTTAAAACATCATATTTGAAATTATATATTTGTTTACCTATGAAATAAACTATAAGTAAACTATGAACTTTTTAAAAATACACTGCAATATATATGGCATGGACAGTAGATAAGGTCTGAAGAACTGAAATTCTACTAATTTTGTATTAATGTTTTGAATAAGTATACTTTATTTACTTAGAATATATTTTAAAAAACGTTAGGTTAAAATTTACCATTGGAAATTTCCATCAAAGTAAAGAATATCTTGTCGTTAGTGGCGCATTCATTTTAATTTGGGGTTGCATCAGTACTTCCAAGTTACGCTAAAATATCCATTGTAAATCATCGGTACAAAAAGTCGAAAAAATCGTTATATTGCACAAGATGTAACTTCATTTTTTACAACTACAACCTATCATAACGCATAACAATAGTTCTACAATTTCGTGAGTCTTGAACGTAAATTAATAAAATAAAAAATGTTTACTTTAATTTATTTTTGCCAGTTTTAGTTAATACAAAAATATTCTTTAAATTTATTTACAATTTGGAAAAACTCAGGACAAACAAAAGGAATATGAGATTTTTTTAAATTAAGCCATTTTTAATTACAACTATCACTTCTCAATGTTTTAAAACTTCCATTTTTCCGGCTTTTCGAAAAGTATTTTTAAAAAATCACACATTTGAAAGTACTCAGATTTCAAGCAGCTAAATATTAAATGTATTCTTAAAATGTATTTACAATTTAAAAGCAAAATACATACAAACAAACGGAGGATAAATTTTATTCAAGCTCTTTTAATTTACAACTATCACTTATTGATCTACTAGTATTTCCATAATATCACGGTTGTCGGAAAATTATTTATTATTAGTAATACATTTGAAAGTTATCTGATTTCAAGCAACTAAATATTTATCCGCAAACTTCCGTGCCAACAACAAAGCTTTATTTCTACAACATGTGGAGTCTAGAAGTAGGTAAACTCTAAGCAATCCGACTGAACTAATTGTGAGTCGTCAGATGCTTCCTTAAGCTATTTGAATGCGAAAAAGCAATCTGACAAATCTGGCATTTATAAGGTTTTTCGCCCGTATGAACTCTCATATGTACTCCTAAATCAGTTTTGTGAGAAAACTTTTTTGTCACATAAGCTACAGCTGTGTTCCTTGATTCCATGGTGAACCGCTTTAATATGCCTCTGTAAACCATGTTGTTGAGTAAATGACTTCCTGCACAATTGACAAGTGTGCGCTTTTACACCACTGTGTATTAACATGTGTTTATTTAAATTGCATTTGTGTGTAAACTTCTTTTGACATTCTTGACAGCTATATTGTTTGATGGGATTATGTTGATCTTCATGCCTTCGTAGAGTTCCCTTCAGTGCAAAAACCTTGTTACAAATTTTGCAGCGGTAAGGCTTCTCCCCAGTATGGCTTTGAATGTGACGTTTCAAACTACGTAGTGATGATAGAAAACGGTCACATAGATTGCACTGAAATGTTGTTTCTGTGATATGAGTATTTAAGTGATGTTTCAAGTCAGCCTTTCGCATAAATGCTTTTTCACAACGATCGCACTTAAACTCTTTGATTCTACTATGCAACAATACATGTTTCCTAAGATTACTATGTTGAGAGAACGATAGTTTGCAATTATTGCACGAGTATGGTTTTTCGCCAGTATGAGAACGCATATGGCCTCTCCACATTTCAAAAACACATTTCACAATCGTCAAAATTTTCAAGGTTGTTATTCAGATGTTAAGAGTCGACTTTTATATTTAAACATGGCGCGGTAAGAACCTGATTTTTTTTTGTAATGTTCAATTTTTCTATCATCAGCAATTTATTTCGTAATTTATAGTGGCTACAATTTACTTCAAATTTGTGGATCTGGTTGTCAGCATTTTTTCCACGAAATATATAGGAGTGGAAATGAATTCGTGGTTTAGCTACTGGTAGATAAAGGTGAACTGAGGTTTATAAAAACTTATATGTTCACAATATCGAAGTTTTGCATTCAATGCCAACTTGTAATGTTTTACGCAATTTTAAAATGCATTTGTTTTTTAAGTCAAAGTTTATTCGTTTTAATATTAGTGATGGAATTGTTTTGCAATTAAATTTACCTTTAACAATATCAAAACTAGGTGCCTTAAGAAATATTTTTTAAATTGTTCTTTCTAGTCGTCCCTGTCGTAAAAATAATGGAATCGAAAATATATATAACCTAATAACATAATATAAAACATTCAAGATAATTGGTATGCTAGAAACCCGACTCATACGATTATTTATGAGTGATCATGTGTTTTCCCAAGTGATTTGACTGCGAAAAAGCAGTCTGGCAAATCCCGCATTAAAAAGGCTTTTCACCAGTATGAACTCTCATATGTATTCCTAACTTAGCTCTGGTGGCAAATTGTTTGCCGCATAAACTGCATTTGTGTTCCTTGATTCCATGATGAACTGCTTTTATATGCTGTTGCAAATTTCCTCGGTGAGTAAATGACTTTTGGCACAATTGACAGGTGTGCGCGTTAACACTGCTGTGAATTAATATGTGCTGGTTTAAATCTCCTTTGCTTGTAAATTTCTTGTGACAATCTTGACAGCTGTATCGCTTGATGTCGTTGTGCCTATCTTCATGTACCCGTAGACTATTCTTTAGTGAAAATGTTTGGTAACAAACTTTACAGCGGTAAGGCTTCTCGCCAGTATGGCTCCGAATATGACGTTTTAAACCACTTGCTGTTGTGAGAAACCGGAGACAAATATTGCATTTAAAGTATATTTCTCTTTTATGCGTACTCAAGTGTATTTTCAAACTAAATTTGAGTACAAATACATTTTCACAATGATTACATTTGAACGCTTTGATTCCACTATGCACCATTATATGACTTCTTACAAGGAACACTTCCCAAGGGTGAGTGGCGTAGTGCTTAACGAAATGCGGATTCTAGGGCAGTTTTTATCGTAGATTAAGATTCCAAATAAAATTTGCTGTAAAACTTACATTTGGTTTTTGCACCAATATGGCATTTACACCCGTATTTAAAGAAATGCCTAGTTTGTCAGCAGTTTACATGGATATTACGGACTTGTCATGATAAAATTTTATCATAAATTTACGTAAAAGCATAAGTATTCAATAAATTCATTTTAGAAATAAAGTCTAGTGTTTGTTCAAATTGCATTACAAGTATTTGAAGAAAAATTGATGCGTTTAAGTCGTAAGATAAGTACTAAAGCAAGAAACCAATGACAATTTTACAGCAAAATGTTTTCATAATCTTGATCTACTATAAAAACTGTCCTAGAATCCGCATTTCGTTAAGCTCTATAGAACTCACACTTGGGAAGTTTTCCTTGTTAGACTACTTGGTCTAGAGAACGATTGTTTGCAAACTTTGCACGAGAAGGGCTTTTCGCCAGTATGAGAGCGCATGTGGTCCCTCCAACTCGTTGATTGGTCGAATGTTTTGTCACACAAATTGCAATTGTGGGGTTTCTCTTTGATATGTGAACGGTAGTGCTTAAAAAGATGCCCGGAATGGAAAAATGTTTTGTTGCAAAATATACAATGACGAGTTATGACCTAAATGTGTTTGTGTGTCAGCGATGTACTTTTCAAACTATGCCTTGTCACAAGCACCATATTTAAACTGGTTTGCATCCATCTTGAAATGTTGAACTCGACTAAAATCACTTTCAATTTCACAGAAATCAAAAAAAGCCGTTTGGACACAGTTGATAATATTGGACTTAAGTTTCTAAAAACGACTTGGTGAGAACTTTGAAGGGTTGCAATTTTCCATTTACATATAAAAGTTGTAGTTAAATTTCGCACAAATATGTGTTTGAGAAACCTGATTTACTATTTACATGCGAAAAATTCTACCATTAATCAATTTAATCCTAGTTTTACGGTAGATTGGTAATAGTTAAGATCTGTGGATGTGGCTGCCATCATTTGTTTCAAGAAACGATCCACAAGAGGCGAAATTATGTCGTGGTTTCTCTACTAGTAGATCAAAGTTGACTAAGGTTTGTAAGCGCTGACGTGTTGAGAACTTGAAAGTTTTACATTCAATGATATACTAATAATATGAGCAAGCTAGTCTGTACAAAACACGTACACATGCAGTAAGCGCACATGTGCAATACTATTTTGGGGATGGTTTTACGGTAAATGTAATGTACGGGATGTGCAATGGTATTTTGGGGATGGTAAAGCATGTAGCTTACGTGCTTAACTTCATTTTAACGAGTTCGTGAAATTGAATTGAACAAAAGTTTAGTCCTTTCATATAGGAAGCTAGTCATGTTGAACTCTTAAAGCATATTTTTATAATGTGAGTTTTGACTTAACTAGTAGAGAGATTCAACTTCAAAATTATATGTTACGTATGTCATTTGTTTTAATGCATATTTTTCAAAAAAAAACTTAGCTCTTTCCCTACATGCATATTAATGGATACAATTAACTATTCACTTATATTTTATAAATTCGCTTGACGGATAAATATACTATCCAAAATATTAAACGATGGGAAAACCTATAAATAAAAAGAAATGTCCTAAGAAATAAAAAGAATTTATTGAATTTAATTCAATAAATGGAAAAGCTCGTTATTATTAAAGCTCGACTGAGACCACAAATAAAAAACAGTTATATATTATACATATGCCTAACTATGTGATGAATGATGATTTTTCCTATAAATATTTTAGCTTATTTGTCAATTATGAATGAATATTTGCTTGGAATAATGCATTTCACAGAAAAGCCATTTTAGGTGAAGTATTTTAGTAGCAAATTAGGTGTCAAAATATTTGGGACAGTATAGTGAAAAAATAATTTATATATTTAACTGTACAATGAACTGAACTAAATTCAAACAAAAACCATGCAGTATAGAAGGGGGCACGAAAAATACAAATATATATTTTTTGTACATTTTTGACATCTTTTGCATTTTTTACACGTTATGATGGCTTAAGTTTTGAGTAAATATTAATAAACTTATGTATATATAATAACACCACTCAAACTAATTTCAATTGTGAATACAAATATCGTAAGAAAACAAACGTATTTACTGTTTAATCATGAAAGAACGTACGATCAATCTTAATTTGCCCTTAGTTTTAGAGAGCAGTTTACCCACATTTAATTGTAGCAAACCACACTAAAATATAGATGTTTTTTAAAATAATATTTAACAATATAATTTAAAATAGTGCAGTTTTTAGAATATTGGAGTTATTCTGGCAATGATGGCCAATTGAATCAACTCCACAATTTCAATACTATCCAAAGTTTAGCCAATAAATCTACATATTAAACAATTAGATTTTAAACAAGTATTGTCTTTTTCCACAAAGAAATCCAGGAATGTAACATAGCGTTCCTTGTTATAATAATATGTCATGTTGAACTAAGCACTGAATTGTAAGCAGTTAGACTTTCTTATTTATGAGTGACCATATGCCTACTCAAATTATTTACTTGTGAGAAAGCAGTAAGGCAAATGTGGCATTGAAAAGGCTTTTCACCAGTATGAACTCTCATATGCCTTACTAATCCAGCACGTGAAGTAAACTGTTTCCCACACAAATTGCACTTGTGGTCCTTGATTCCATGGTGAACAGCTTTAACATGTGTCTGCAAACCTGCTCGGTAAGTAAATGATTTATCGCAAAAATCACAAGAATGAGCTTTTACACCACTGTGAAGGATCATGTGGTGCTTTAAATTACTTGTGCAGGTAAATTTCTTGTGGCATTCTTCACAACTATATTGTTTGATGTAGTTGTGCCGGTCTTCATGTAATTTTAGAATACTCTTCCGTGCAAAAGTTTTGTTACACAATTTACATCGGTAGGCCCTTTCTCCGGTATGACTTAAAACATGACGTTTTAAACCAGTTGCTGATGCCAGAAACCGATGACATATATTGCACTGAAATGGTGTTTCTATTTTATGTGTATTTAGGTGTACTTTCAGTGTACGTCTCTGTGCGAAAGTTTTTTCACAGTGACTACACTGAAATGATTTGATTTCACTGTGTAGGACTTCATGACTTTTAAGATGACCTTGTTGACAAAAAGATTGTTGGCAAACTTTGCACGAGAAAGGCCTTTCTCCGGTATGAAATTGCATGTGCTGTCTCAAACCCCATTTATCTGCAAATGATTTGTCACACAAATCGCAATTGTGGGGTTTCTCCTTTGTATGGGTAAGGTAGTGTTGAAAAAGATTTCTAAAGCTAGAAAATGTTTTGTTGCAAAATAGGCACTGGTTAGTTCCCGTGTGGATGTGTTTAAGTGCTTGTAAACTTGTTTTAGAACTAGAGCGTTTGTCACACAAGGAGCACTTGAACAGCTCTTCAGCCATGCTTATTTCTCTTAAATGAGACTTTAATATTTGAAAATACGAGGATTTGTAAAACAATCTAACCTAAAGGTTTTAATAGTTTTATTCCAAAAGGGAGGTTTCGAATTTGAAAAGGAAATCTTTTTGCGGAGATGCTCTATTCGTGCTGCGCAGAGCCCTACACATTGATATCCATTCTACTTCACATTTTTTTTGTTAAATTTCAAGCACGGAGAGCCTAAATATATATTTGTTATTATAATGCTCCACTGCAATGTAAGAGGCACAAATGCTTCGTGTTCATACATCGCCATATGACGAGAACACTTTATGCAGCCTACGTGATCAACTGGTTGTATTCGAAGTAGGGACTTCTTGACTAGGTACTTTAATAAACTTGCATGGATAAATATTAATGACGTCTGTGTTAGTAAGCATTAGCCAGTGTTTGTGTACATGTCATTTTATGTGTATTCCTGGGTACGTGGTCTTGTTGTAGTAGTTTTTATATTGATAATTGGTATATATTGCATGTTAGAAGTAGTCGTACACGATTTTTTGTAATTGTATTTAGAATTATAGAATCGTTAATATTGTAATTTGACATTCACTTTTCACTAAGAATTCGATATTTTTATTAACTACCGAATTACGAAGTACGGTAGTTAATGCTTTTAACATCCTGTCTGTCTGTGTGTGTGTGTGTGTGTGTGTGTGTGTGTGTCCGCACGATTTCTCACAAACTACTTGACCGATTGACACCAAACTTGGCACACAGACACC